>JAFMOC010000009.1:1580000-1760000 GCA_019802505.1 Corydoras sp. C115 | reverse complement strand
GGTTTCTTTTTTCGTCTTGTTTTCTGTGTGTGTTTTTATGCGATCAAAACAGGAAGGCTGATACATGAGAACTGTCTGTTTCCACAAAGCATTAACAGGCCATTTTGTTTACTTACTGTCTCGGTGATTTGCACACAAATTACATGGGTTGCTTTAGGGCAATATAGAAAATGATAAGTATCTTAAATTATTAGTTTGTGGGTTTGGTTACTTTAGTCTCACTTTCTTTCTTTAAAAATATAGATTAAGCCTAAGCATTACAATGTCCGACCAACTGCACTGACAGTAAAGCAGGTCATGGTTAACCATCTGATTCTCGGACACAGATGCTAAGTATAGAAAAAGTGGTGCAGATACATATCTATATATAGACATTACATCAGGTATATTGCTTAACACCAATATCACTCAGTGTGCAGTTAGTTATTTTAACCACCAGGCCGCCCCTACCTTGTGGTAATATTGATAAAAGTCACTTTGACATTTGTATTCATTCATTCATTATCTTCCGCTTTATCCTCTATTAGGGTCGCGGTGGGGTTCCCCATGCCCATCCAGGGGAGAACGTTTCGGGCGCTGGGCAGATACACCCAGGACAGGGCGCCAATCTATCGCTGGGCACACACTCACTCACACAGACACACTCTATATGGGGCAATTTGGAGAACTCAATTGCCTTGATCCATATTTTTGGACTGTGCCGCCCAAGTGACTTTTAAATATATACAAATATATACACATATATACATGTACACACATACATACATACACACACATACACACACACACACACACACACACACACATATATATAAATGTGTGTGTGTGTGTGCCTGTGTGTGTGTGTGTATGTATGTATATAGTATATATGTATATGTGTGTATGTATATATACACACACACACACACACACACACACACACACACACACACACACACACACACTGACATATATATATATATATATATATGAATTTGTTTGTTAATTCTCTAAAGTACTTAAGTATACAACACCGCTGACTGATTCTCATCCTTATGATGCAGCATATATTTTCAATAGAATACAGATCTGGACTGCAGACAGGCCAATCAAATTCACACGCTCTGTCTATAAAGTCATGCTGCTGCACATTTTTTCCTTTGTATAAGACTGTTTTATTTTTAATGCAGTGGAGTTTTTCCTCCCAAGCTTTATGTCCATTATGTCCAATATGCAGCATGACGGTTTCTTAAATTCTGTCGTAAACTACCTTTTGTAAATCCTTCCATGTAGCACTTTGTCTTTTTAATAAATGTTTAGTGAATAAACAAATTACAGATTTTTTTTCTGGCTCTTTGTGTAACTCTAGTGTGTCTATGTTTTTAAAATAATCAACACAATAGCTTCCAAAACTATGACTCTATTAACATTATTATGATCATTATCTCCTGTCCTTTTTATTTTTGTTACCATAATCTCTACATTCAGTGTGAAGTTTTAGCCTGAGATTGCAAATCACTATAAGAATTTCTTTCCATTTTATTTTACTTTTTTTTTTTAAACAGGATATGATAAACGCCTCTCACCTCTCCCCTGCCAGCTCAAAAAACTCCCATGCTGGACTAAAAGTGGGTTTCGTTTTATACCTAAAAACCACAAAAGGTTTCTAATGTATATCTCGGAAATATGCAAAGGTGAATATGTTTAGCAAAACAGTCACTGGAACTGACATCACTGCTGTTAGATGATGCTTGTTATCAGTGGGACAATATACAGCACACACTCTTTTGCAATTGCACCCAACACAGGATATATGTGCAGTGGCAGTAATTTGCATTTATTTAGCAGAGGTCATGCATACTCAGCTCTTGCACATGGGGATGTGCATTTCTGTGGGCATGAGTGAGTGCATGCAAAGGCTGTGATGGAACAAAAACAAAAAAAATGACTAAAATGGTTTTTCTTTCTAAACTGGAAATGATAATCATCTCTTTACATTTTTTCTCTGCCAGCTGAAAAGCTCCAGTCGTTTCAAGTTCCTAGCCAAAAACCACACAAATCTTTTCTTCACTACATCTCCGAAACATTTAGGGAATAGCAAGCAAGTTTACCAGAACTGTAACCAAGCTAGTCAGTGTGGCCTGTGTGCATGTTAGATGGTAAAACTGATCTGCTTGTATGTAATTATTTTTATGACAACACCATATTAACATTTCAACAGACATAAAGGTAAATTAAAAAAAACAACAACATGATTTTATGATTTTAGCTTTGGCACATGTACAATAATAAAATACAATCACAGGATCAATCAAACTCCATTTGACCAAATTTGGAATACATCATAATAACATAATTTATAGAGTTTGTTTAATTATTGCTTTCGCTTTAATGAAAATGAAAGTCATGCTCATACGTGAATTATTCAGTCTATGAATTCAAATTC
Source organism: Corydoras sp. C115 (assembly GCA_019802505.1). Lineage (NCBI taxonomy): Eukaryota > Metazoa > Chordata > Actinopteri > Siluriformes > Callichthyidae > Corydoras > Corydoras sp. C115. Next base: position 1,757,575 of record JAFMOC010000009.1, on the reverse strand, counting down.
CTGCATTTTGTCTTATCATATCATGAAAATTATACATACAAACTTTCCTTTGCTCGTCACGAGGTCATGAACCCATTGGGCATTTGGTAAAAACTATATAAAGCATGTCTATATTTGCCCCAAGTAATGACTTACGGCAGCAGAGTGGTGCAGTGGTTAGTGCTACCACCACAGAAGAAAGTCCCAGGTTCGATTCCTGGTTGGGGTGAACAAAGGTCCTTTCTATATGGAGTCTGTATGACCTTCCTGTGTCTGCATTGGTTGTCTCTGGGTATTTTGGTTTCCTCTCACGTTCCACAGACATGTTAGTGGGCAAACTTGAGATACTAATTGCCCACTGATTGTATCTTTTGTACAATATGGTTAAAAAAGACCTGGTGACCTACCTCATCAAAAGCTTTACCATGAAACAATGGATTAAAATCATTGTTTCAGGGACGAGGGGTGGTACACACTGTGTTTTTGTCTGGGAGCTGATGCAGACCATTATTATAGACATTCTATTCTTTATCAAATATTCTTTATGGGTAATCCATCCATCCATTATCTTCCGCTTTATCCTCGTCGTGGGGTGGGGGGTTCCCCATGCCCATCCAGGGGTGAACATTTCGGGCGCTGGGCAGATACAGTTGTGATCAAATTTATTCAACCCCCACTGAAATAAAGTGTTTTGGCCAGTTTGACATTGATTTGGATCATTTCAGTCATCTTATTTACAATTATATCAAAGAGGCACTTATAAATTAGACAAATATAACATAATATTTATGATGGAATAACCACAAATGTCTTTACTGTGCTCACATCATTATCAGTTTTATTCAACCCCCTAGTGACATTATTTTTTAGTACTTAGTACAACATCCTTTTCCAGTTATGACAGCTTTCAAGCGTGAAGCATAGCTTGACACAAGTGTCTTGCAGCGACCTATGGGTATCTTAGCCCATTCTTCATGGGCAAAAGCCTCCAGTTCAGTCACATTCTTAGGCTTGCGCACTGCAACTGCCTTCTTTAGGTCCCACCAGAGGTTCTCAATTGGATTTAAGTCCGGTGATTTCAATGGCCACTCTAGAATGTTCCAGCCTTTCATGTTCAACCATGCTCTAGTGGACTTGGATGTGTGCTTCGGATCATTGTCCTGTTGGAAGGTCCAACGTCTCCCAAGCCGCAGGTTTGTGACTGACTCCATCACATTTTCCTCCAAGATCTCCTGGTACTGAAGGAAATTCATGGTACCCTGCACACGTTGAAGCTTTCCTGTACCATTAGAAGCAAAACAGCCCCAAAGCATAATTGACCACCCGCCATGCTTCACAGTAGGCAAGGTGTTCTTTTGTTCATAAGCCTGGTTCTTCCTCCTCCAAACATAGCGCTGGTCCATTGTCCCAAACAGTTCTAATTTAGTTTCATCTGACCACAGTACACTGTCCCAAAACCTTTGTGGCTTGTCCACATGACTTTTGGCATACTGCAGTCGACTTTTCTTGTTCTTTGGAGTCAGCAAGGGGGTGCGCCTGGGAGTTCTGGCATGGAGGTCTTCGTTATGCAGTGCGCGCCTTATTGTCTGAGCTGAAACTTCAGTGCCCACATCTGACAGGTCTTTTTTCAGTTCCTTAGCAGTCACGCGGGGATTTTTCTCCACATTACGCTTCAGGTAGCGCACAGCAGTCGCGGTCAGGATCTTCTTTCTGCCACGACCAGGTAACGTTTCCACTGTGCCCTTTAACTTGAACTTGCGAATGATACTTCCGATAGTGTCTCTTGGAATATTTAACAACTTCGCAATCTTTTTATATCCATTGCCATTCTTGTGAAGAGCAATAACCTCTTCTCTTGTCTTCTGGGACCATTCTCTTGCCTTCACCATGCTTGTAAACACACCAGTAGATGTCTAGAAGGAGCTGAGTATCACAGTCCTTTTAAATCTGCCTAATTGGTGCTTATCATGCTTGATTGCTGCTCGTTGACATCCACAGGTGTTTTCAATACCTGATTGAAAACACTGGAATGAACCTCTGTTCTTATGAGTGGTAGTTGTAAAGGGGTTGAATAATTGTGTCAATGAAGAAATCACAAAAAGGCCATTTAATACTTTATGACAAAAACAATTGATGCTATCTTAGTTGCATTTAGTTCTTTAACAAGTCCTTGTAAGATTTCATTATGAACACAATTACAAATGTGCACTGAATTCCATAAAACCCTTCGCAGCATTGGGGGTTGAATAAATTTGATCACAACTGTACACCCAGGACAGGACGCCAATCTATTACTGGGCAGACACTCACTAACACAGACACTCTATATGGGGAACTTTGGAGAATTCAATTGGCCTTGATCCATGTTTGTGGACTGTGGGAGGAATCCGGAGAACCCGGAGGAAACCCACGCGGACATGGGGAGAACATGGAAACTCCACCCAGATTGGGATTCGAACCAGGAATACCTAGTGCTTAGAGGCGAACGTGCTAATCACTAAGCCACCGTGCCGCCCCTTTATGGGTAATATTTGATCATTTTGTAACTAATCGCACAACATTTTGTATTTGTGTTTGCAAATATATTTACTTACCCATCACTTCCAGTAGGAGCTGAATGCACAATTTATTGCCTGCTAACACCGAGCCCACAGTGGGGTGAATGGACAGGTTGGCCAGCACTCTGATCAGTTTGATTAGGACATCGTCTTCAGGACGGGTTTGTTTCGGGGAATCTTTAGGATTGTTTGAGGAAAGCCAATAGTTCTGGAAAAGTGCTAAAAGTATTTCCACAGCTCTCTCCTCTTTATGCACTCTCTCACGAGCCTCATTGCTTTTTGCTGCCATGTTTCCCAAAGTGAACAGGAGACGTACCACCAGATCCTGTGGTTATTGAAGAAGGCAATTAATGTTGTGTATTGATGGACAGTGGACTCCTTATCAAATATCGCAAATAAATATCCAAGACATTGAAAAAAAACAAAGCTAAATTATGCAGTCTTACACAAAAGACGCAAAAGACATAACAAACCTATGCATATTTTAACTTTATTGACGTAACTATATAAGTTAATAAAGTTAGTCATATGGGCAGTTGTAGGCTTGAGGTTGAGAAACTAGCTTTGAGATTTGAAGGTCCATGGTTCAATTCCTGGGCAGCATGGTGGTTATCATGTTCTCCTCTCAGCGCTAGGGAGCCCCTGTTCGAATCCCAATCTGGGTGGAGTATCCATGTTCTCCCCATGTCCGTGTGGGTTTCCTCCGGGTTCTCTGGTTTCCTCCCACAGTCCAAAAAAACATGGATTAAGGTCAATTGAATTCTCCAAATTGCCCCATATAGATTGTTTGTGTGTGTGTGTGTGTGTGTGTGTGTGTGTGTGTGTGTGAGTGAGCGTGCCCAGTGATAGATTGGTGCCCTGTGCTGGGTTTATCTGCCCAGCGCCCGAAACGTTCTCCCGCATGGGGAACCCCACTGCGACCCTAGTAGAGGATAAAGTGAATGATAGTGGATGGATGGATGGATAGGTTCAATTCCCAGTCCTATTAAATACTATGGCTGAAGTGCCCTTGGGCAAGGCACCTAACCCAAATTGCTCTTCTTCACTCAGTGTGTGTATATGTGTTTGTTCTACTGCACGGAATAAATGTGGAAGCTAAATGTTCAGTAGGTCAACTGCTGTTGAATATAACATACCTAGTAGCACACAGCAAAGAAATGATTATAATATTGTCTTATAATTACCTATATAGTGAAGCTGTGTTAACTTTTTGCCAAAAAAAAAAATGATCCAAACATGTTATTTAATGGGGATATCTGAATATTTTTAATAGACATCATACACACTAGAACTTAAAAACGTATAAAAGTCTTTTGAAGTTACTAAAAAACATGGTTCACTAACAAAAGAAAGACATTAGTCATCATTTTCAATGACCTGTACAGACCTAAGATGCGTGCATGGGTGCATTCATGTTTTGGATACATATGTTTTGGCTGGACTCACCTGTTTCCTGCTGTGTTTGTTCAACATGGCTAAAAATAGACCGTAGCAGCTCGGTGTCTCAGCCAGTGCATAGCAGCACTCAGCAAAGGAGGACAGCTTGCTGAAAACAAGGCACACCAAAGATGTTACACAGTGTTGGTATGGGTCGGTGATGAACAGCATAGCAAAGCTGCAAGTGTATAAAACCAAACCTATCATCACTCACTGAGGGACTGTGTTATGTAGATTTTCTTAAAAGGATGGAGGAAAGTATCTTAAATTGGACACTTGTGTTTAAAGTGCTATATATCCAGCTGTTGGAAAAATGATTAAATGTAAATAACTAAAAAAAAAAAAAAAGAATTTATTGTGTATTTACAGATTTCTTATTCTATTTCAATTTTTCCTAGTTTTTCTTTTATTTTCTCTAGAGAGGTAGAAATGCAGTAAAAGTGAGAATTAAAAAACATACGTAATAGTGTGTATGTAGTTCAATTGACATGACACACTATTGAACATTGCTGATGTTCAAGGTCCTTATTTTGCTTTAGTATTGAGCTTTTTGACAAGTATATGGTTAGTGGGTTGGCTGTCCACTAAATCACAGCAAAAGTAAAAAGTCTGCATTGGGTGACACAGTGACACATAGTGTATAAAACCAAACCTATCATCACTCACTGAGGGACTGTGTTATGTAGATTTTCTTAAAAGGATGAGGAAAGTATCTTAAATTGGACACCTGTGTTTAAAGTGCTATATATCCGGCTGTTGGAAAAATGATTAACTCTAAATAACAAAATAAAAAAAAAATAGAATCTATTGTGTATTTATAGATTTCTAATTCTAATTCAATTTCTCCTAGTTTTTCTTTTATTTTCTTCTAATGACTAAATACCTTTATCACCTTTCTTCTAATGTATCTGCTGCTGACAATGTGAATTTCCCCAATGTGAGACAAATGAAGGTCTATCTTATCTTATCTTAAAATGGTCTGAGAACAAGTTTGTTCCATTTCAGATCATCTAGTTTGACCCATATGGATTTATTACCTTAGATAGTAACAACGATACAACAAAAAGTGTGTTGCTACAGGATGAACCGCTCACAAAAGAGGTGCAACCGTCATGGTTTGGCTTTGTTTAGGGAGAGAGTCCAAAATGAGCACCGCATGGGGCAGCTTAGTGCAGGTTTAACTTGGAACGGACATGCAAATTCATTAACATGACTAAAACTTTGAATGGAAAAATGGCAACTGCTAACAAAACGACCAGAAAATGATCCGAGCGATCAAATCTCAGAGTGTCCTCGATGCGTCATGATGACCTCAAGACCATTCATGTACACTGGTCCTGCTCGTGCCAGTATAAACAGGACACAGCTGGACACAGGAATTGGCACAGATCGCTTAAATGATAGCTCGTCTACTGCTCATTATTAAATACAGAATTTAAATGCACAGCAGCTGATAGCAGAGACAACAAGGTCAGTGGTGCTTCTAATTTGTAATTCGTGTCGGCACTCACCCTTTGATACTCAAGGGTGAGGTTGCACTTTCCTTCCGAAAAAGGCTTGCAGGACTACAAATTAGGAATTGAAGCAAAAGTGGGTGTCTGCGACATTTTTTTCCTACCTAAAACAGAGTTAGCTGTGTATTTAAAAGTTTTAGAGGGTAGAGAGGTAGAAATGCAGTAAAAGTGAGAATTAAAAAACATACATAATAGTGTCTACGTAGTTCAATTGACATGACACACTATTGAACATAGCTGATGGTCGAGGTCCTTATTTTGCTTTAGTATTGAGCTTTTTGACAAGTATATGGTTAGTGGGTTGGCTGTCCACTAAATCACAGCAAAAGTAAAAAGTCTGCATTGGGTGACACAGTGACACATAGGTTAGCACTTCTGGTTGACAGACCTGGGTTCACTACTTGAGTGGGGTTTCCTCCCACATCTCAAAGACATGGCAACGGGTAAAATGGGGCTACTTAAATGTCCTAGCTTAAATGTCCTCGGAAACCAGGTTAAACACAAGGGTTATAAAGTAAAACTGTGGTAAAATGAATATAAAGATATTCCCAATATGGTGACTACTAAGAGGAACAGCCAGAAGAAAAACAGAAGTGTATTTTTATCTTCTTCCACAAACAATACAACAAGAATGGGCTTTGTGTCTGGAAGTAGCTATATTACAAAATCATTTATGGGGTGGAAAAAGGCAATCAAAAGCAAAGTACTGCTCTTTTAATATAAACAATGGATTGGTTGCAAATAAGTCTATAAGTAAGGTTCTGCTTATGTTCTAAACATATGAGATAGATTGCTCAACTTCTTACCACAGGGGATATGAGACGACACTATGTTGGCCCTGTTTTTCTGCTAGTTCCATAAAGTCCTCAGACTTTTAGTACATTGTAAAAAATGCCAATTAAGCAACTTGTGACTAAACAGAAAATTAGAGTAAACAGCTGATAAAAAGAGGAAATGTGGCCGTTTTGTTGGGCAGGTGGTTCTTTTAAGAAGGGCGCTTTCATGGTTTAGGCATGTCATGCTAAGCCACAATCAATTTACTGCAGTTAAGCAGAAAACTGTGCAAAAAAACAAAAACATGCTGCATGCAGAAGCCATGCTACTGGATACACTATAAAGCATTTATTGGGATCACTTCACGGGGCACCATGTGTTCCCGTCAGATCTCTGATAGTAAAAACCTCCGAATATAAAACTACAGCTATTAAGTTTGATTCTTACCTAAAGATTCTGACTATGTTTAGACAGATGTCGTCGTCATCTTGATGATTGGCCATGACGTCACAAAGCACAGGGAAGACATTGTTGGACAAGAGAGATGAGCGGGATTCTGAGTAGTCGGCCACGTTTCGCAAAGCCGCCGTCAGCTGTAAAGTATCATTCAATGTAATCAGAAAAGATTGCATGACCCATCCTAAAATGCATGTTTTCGATTAAAGCTGATTCAAAAATAACCTAATTTTAACCACTGCCTTCATCTGTTTATAAATGTTTACCCTCTTATAATCAGGATGAAGGAATGGAAGGTTTTTAAAGGGCCCTCATAAATCTCTGTCTGTGGCCAGGCGACTGATTAAGAGCAGTGCAGCTCCGCTAATGTCTGACCTTCACTCTCCACTCCGTTTCTCACGTGCCCAAAATTGAATGAAAGATCAAACTGGCAAAGCGCGCACAGGAAGTTTGTTTAGGCCGAGTGAATCAGTCGATCCGTGCTTCTTAATCAAAAAATACATCCAAGTACTGAAGGTTCAAACCACAAAAAAAAAAACATGGCTATCAAAGAAAAAGGGAAGCGTGCCAAACAAAAGGAATAACAAAATCCCAGGAAATGAGCTTAAAAACAACCCAGGCAGTGTTAGGACCCCGCAACCCCACCCTACTAAATGACCAGGATTTGATCCAGGGTTGTTTGCACTAAAAGATTCTGAGAAACATTGGGGTGGGGTGCAGGGACGGCCTGTTCCTGGGCTGCTGAAACCTCGAAGGAAGTATAGCATGATTATAATACAAACCAATAATACAAGCATTTTTAAATCTAGTCTTAAAACACATTTTTACTCTCTGGCTTTTAACATACCATGATTTTACATTGGTTTTAACAACCTTTTTTAGTGTTTACTTGATGTATTGTATTATTGTTTAGATTGTATTCGTTTTTTATAATTTTTGAACACTGTACAGCACTTTGTTTCAGCTGCTGTTGTTTTTAAAGTGTTTTATAAATAAAGTTGAGTGGAAGCATTAAATAAGCTGAATAATAAGAATAAAACACAATGATATTATAATTACACTCCAGATAGGGATATAAATGTCATCCATCTACAGCAGTGTCCTGTTATTTAACATGAAGAATTTGGCAATAGGACAGATATAACATATAAAGCAATAGGGATGAAGATAATCCTCTAGTAGGATTTGAAAGAGCATTTTATAAACATACAAATTACAGTATTATTAAAATAAAAAATACTGTTTAATAAAATTTACCTATAAGTGCCTATGGTATTTGTCACAATTGGGTGCCATATGTTATATGGACACACATATTTGGATACTATTCCAAGCCCCCTCTCTTTCGAAGCCATAACACCTTCCTCTCTATTGGGAAGGTGTTTAATAACATTTTGCAGTGTGTCTGTGGAAATTTCTGCCCATTTACCCTGAAATAGCAGGATCTTGGATAAGAAGGCGTAGCTCTCATTCTGTGTTCTAGTTTATTCCAAAAGGTATTAAAGGCAGGTCAAATTCTTACACAGCTTACTCACCCTGCTTTGTCTTATGGACCTTATTTTGTGTTCTTGATTATAGAATGGAAAACAAAAGGGTCTTCCAAACTGTTCCCACACAGTTCTAAGCATCAAATTGTCAAAAACGCATGATTAAGCACTTTATATTATAGACTTGTAGTACAAATACTGAATAAATGCAGGTATTAAGTGAATAAGTAATGTGTCCTTATACTTTTGACTATTTCCAATGTGTCTTTAAAGCTTTATAGCTTTGACACTTAGGAAAAAAAAACATCTAAAATGTGTTCCAGTCTATTATATAAATCTTATAATTTATCTTTAAAGTAAATCTAGGTCTAGGTTCCTATTTAATAGCATTATTGTGGTTACAGCATAGATACACGAACCAAACACTTTACTGAAGCACACCTAATAAATCGTTAATCTGACCATTTTTTTCCACTGATGTAGCCCTCAGGGTGGATGTATTGTGCATCCTGAGATTCTGCTTAACACAGTTCTAGAGTGGCTGTCACCATAACAGTACAGCCATCATTACTTTCTCGGACCTGCCACACACTGGATGTTTTTTTTATCAAATAATTATAAAATAACATAAAATCCTACATCACAAACAGTCCACTTGGTGACAACAATTATGCTACGGTTGGTTGGTAGTTATATATATATTTTTGATTTATGCACTGCTTGGTCACATGATTAGATGATTAAATGATTGCATGCTTCACTGGGTGTGCAGGTGTTTAAACACATTTGCTTATTCACACACTATCAAAGAACAAAGTACCATTATACTATATATGGATGGTTTGCTGTGGTATGATCCTTCTTTTGAATTATTATGTCATAATTAATGCAATGATAAGCAATATGTCAATATGTAGGGTCATTTTCATTCAGTATATTATTTAATGACTTAATTTGTTGCTCACTCTGTATATGTGGTTATGGAAATGTGTATAATTTAGGGTTAGAAACAGAACTTGTTTACTGCTCTCCACAATGTTCACGCCAACGCGTCGACAATAGAAACCCACCTGCACCAAAATGTGCCCTTCTATAACAAGCTGCCTCTGTGTTGCTTGAGTGGGTTCAGTCGTACTTGAAGGATTAGAACCAGTTAAAGAATTGAGCCTCTGAGACAACAGCAGCATGACTCTTATGAATTCTTTATCCAGGAGAAGCCTGGCGAGGGTGCTGTTTCCTGAGAGGAGTTTCAGGGCGCCGACACAATACAGCACAGTCTCTCCATCACTTTCCTCGGCCTGCAGCAGCGACAGCAGGGAATCTGATACACAAACACACAATAGACTGTCTGTAAAAGATAGTTAATGACTGATTAGTGAGTGAATAAGTTACCTAGCAGCGGCAGCACACCTAGAATCGAGCTGTTCTGGAACAAGATGTCATTACAGGGACTCCGAGTCATTTTGAAGATGAGCTTGCAAATGTTCAGCAGGTTGTTGCCGCTGACGTTGAGCTGAAATTTAACCGTAATACAAAGCATAAAGCATAAAGTTTCCTCATAAACCTAATACACAATCACAATACATTTTGCAACAACTAAATATTCATATAAACATAACACCACACTCAGAATAAAGTATAATCATAAACCTTAAAGTTTAGTTTAAATATATATATAGCTTTTAAATGGTGCAATGTGTCAAAGCAGTGTAATTAATTTCTTAACCTGAATCCCCCAAAGAGCAAACCCTCGGAACAGTGATAAGAAAAAAACTGGTATTTGTTTTTATAGGAAGAAACCCTGTAAGGACCAAGGCTCAGTGGGGGTCTCATCTTCCTTGAGCAGCCAAGCAGTGTTAACAGTGAAAACACAACATTGTTCCTTTAGAAGAACAACACTGGAACACTGGAACAACATTGTTCTTTCAGAGGAACAACATGTGTCAATGTGGTGGTACTTTCCAAAGTACTTTGCTGTACTGCTTGAGAACACATTTATAACATTTGACCCTTAAAAAGTACTAATAATTAACCACATGGGCTAAATTAGTGGGAATTGCACGCTGGGGGAACAAAATTGATTTCTATTACATCCTACTTGTGACCTCTTCTGCTACCACTACTACTACTACTACTAATAATAATAATAATAATAATAATAATAATAATAATAATAATAATAATAACAACAACAATGAATGGTGAATGTTGAATAAAAATACAAAGCAGATGAGAAACATAATTAAAATTTTGCACATTATTAATGAATTCAAGTCCCAGGTTTTTTGAGCATATATTCAACAAGGACAACACAGCAGGAATTAAATGCAGCTAAGACAAATTTACTGATTATCAGTGGTATATTCTCTTAACTTACTGTCTAAGCATTTAGTACTGATGCAGTGAGGGGGTTTTTGTGCAGCATTGCTGCTGTAGTTTAAATTATACACCTCAGTGACACTGCTGGGATAGGAATAATGCACCAACCAAATAATCCCTGCCCTGCGGTGGCACTATTGGAGTCCTGACCATTAGAGAACAGAGTAAACACGGTATGTACTTTATTCCACAAACAAACGGACTACAGTCTGGAATCATAGAACTACAAAGTCCATCTTTACTGTAGGTGGAAAATTAGAACTTGGATACTAAGTGGAGCAAAAAGGAGGTGGGTACAAACTTTTGACTGGTACTGTACAACCGGGATGATCGGATTAAATTATATATATATATATATATATATATATATATATATATTATATATATATATATATATATATATATATATATATATATATATGATGCAAGTTCCTTAATCTATTTGATCTAAAGGTGTCTAATGAGTAAATGTGATGAATAAATAAGTAAATGAAAAATATCTGTGAGGTATAAATGTGCACCGGTGTGTTCATGCACTTCATTGCTTACTGCGAGAATGAGCTCGGCTAAAGTTAGGTTCAGCCGGTCTGATCCCAAATCTATCAGTTGAAACAGAGCCCGCAGAATCGAGGACCTTCTCTTAAATTGGCGTCCCAGCATGCGCTTGTTTGCAAGGACACCGTGAAGTCGGTCACAGGCGGCACAAAGTTCCTTCTCAGTTTTGTCGGACACATTTTCACCTATGTGCACAAAGGTGGAAGACAAAATGAAGAAACAGAGTAACACAGCACGACTGTGTGAAGACAAAAACAATGGGGTATACATTGTAAAGCAAAGTTTTAATAAGTGAGAAAGTCTTGAGTTTTAAAAGCATTGTAAACAATCACTGAGATCCACCACTTTTTAATCTGAACTTCTTTTTTTTTGGGCTAAAGGTCAAAATAGGTGTGTTGACATTTCAGTGACATTTATCCCACACAGCAACCTCCCCAAGCAGAGATAAATTAGGCTCCTCAAAGCAAATTCTTTAAATACAAAGGGGGTAAAAAGTCAGTGTGAAAGCTTTTAGTTTGTATATTTCACCATCAATATACGTCCTTAAGTCCGAATATCAATACACGGTGGTCACCTTGATGGTTTTTGGAATATTATAACATTATTCTGAATACTAGATCTTTAAACTTGAAGAGTCCATGCAGTGTCCATAAACTTGAAGAGTCAAACACATGCGGCCCGGTGACATAGCTGTTAGCACAGGTTCGAGTTTCCATGTTGTCTCTGTGTTTATATAGATATTTTATGGGTTCTCAGGTATCCTCCCACAGTCCAAAAACATGGATTCAAGGTGAATTGGCTGCTCTAAATTGCCCCTACCTAAATTGCCCCTATATAGTTTGTGTGCCCAGTTATGGCTTGGCTCCCTGTGACCCGGTGATGGATTGGCTCCCTGCAAGAAGCTCTTATATTTAAGTCTGTACAAATGTTATTTTAAATAATTTAACATAAATCCCACAGATAAAGACAAAATCTTATACTAAGTCTTTTAGAGTAAAAACTGTTACAGCTGCATCGAAAGCACTAATTAGTCATGTCATAAGGTATAAAGTATAGACTCCATACTTTCATCCATAAGGTGTATTTGTGTCTGAAGGTCTGAATATAGTACGAACTAAACAACAGGACATTATTTTCAGTTTTAAATTTAAGTTGTCGAAAAGTTGATGAGCTACTATAACCAAAGTCATTTTGGGTAAAATAAATGTTGTTTTTCTTCCCTGGTCCTTTCATCTGACCCTGTCCCACGACAACGCACCTCTCAGTGCTGCATTATGCATAAGCTGAGAGGCACTTGGGCATGCTAAATATTTAATATTTATCTTTCAAATGAATTTCCATATAGTTTTAAAAGTGCTTAAATATTTACTGTTGTTAGGTCTCGCCTCTTGGTTCTTTCTCCCATCCCTGCACTCCCTTTGAAAGTTCGAGGCCATGCCAAACCCAATACAGCTCTGTTTTCTCAGTGTCTTCGATTCAAATTACATGTTTTCTTTCTCTCCACAGTTGCACACTCCCTCTCAAATCTGGAACATACTCCTGAAACCACAAGCCCCGGTTAGGAGCTCAACATTTAACCCACTTCCAATGAAGTTTATTATACATCGCACTATTCCACACTTACATACTCAGCCCTTCTCATGTACCAGTTAATAATTACAGACACAGCAACTTTAAGCAACTAAATATGCATAATATGCATATTAATGATAAAATGCATAATAATGATTTACAGCCATTAACTTGTTTACTGATTCATTCATTAATTCCGCTTAATCCTCTACTAGGGTCATGGGGGGGGGGGGGAGAACATTTTAGGACAGGGTGCCAATGTATCACTAGGCACACACTCACTCACACCGATACACACACACACACCATATATAGGGGCAATTTAAAGCAGCCAGTTTTTACCTTGAATCCATGTTTTTGGACTATGGTAAGAAACCTGATAATTCGTAGAAACCCACATGAACACAGGGAGAACATGAAATCTCCACCCAGATCCGGGTTCGAATCTGGATCCCCATAGATCATGCCGCCCCTGTTTACTGCTTGGACTACAATAATTTATTGACACAGAAACAGCTAGAGTTGTTACACTCTGGACAGTGTGACGACCAATCACAAGGCAGACACACAGACGATCACATTCAAACCCACATGACTTTTATCCTCTGGGAGGAAACTAGACACCCAAAGGAAACCCACGCAGCCACTGGGAGAATATGCAAACTCAACGCCGATAGGACCGAGCCCATTCAGCTGCAACTCACACCCAGGACCTTATTGTTATCAGTCGTAAGCGCTACCCAATACACCATGGAGCCAGCATGTATTTTATTTGTTTGCTAAACTATCCCACTCCTGTTTGATTCAGATTGTGTGACGCTTGACTTGGTTCTTACAATAAAATATTCTTCATGCTTTTCAACTTCATGTGGGTAGCTCTAAAGAAGAAGTGATATAAAATCATGTGACAGATGCAAGGAGGCACAATAATCTGATAAAGACGACTGACTCTGCCCTGGAATGCTCTCTGAACTGTTTTGAAGCAGTGATGGATTCAGGAGACTGACTTTCTTCATGCTGCTGTCTAAAGCCTAGTGTATAACTACATTTTGGGTAAAACTGGGGGTTGATTTAATTAAACCTTTTTAATTAGTTCTCTATATGACTTTCAAGGGTCATTTTTGTTTAAAACACTTATTTATATCATTTTCCCCATTTAAATTTGTTGGTCAAACAGCTGACTATATACTGAGGTTTGTAAACATATTACACTAAAAAGCTAATCATACTGTGCTATCTAATGTCTTTACTTTTAAATTTTCCACTTGAAACATAGGGGTAGTTTCTGATGGACACTGGCTCATGTTTTCCGACTGGCTGGTTGGTATCAGAGCACAGGGCCAACCCTGATACAGCTACCCTGGAGCAAGAAGACCTGGGATTTGAACCCATAACAGGATTACAAGCCCAACACACTAATCACTGGGCTACCACATGCTTAGTTAGTAATAAAGTTTCTTAATTGCACTGGACACAATGAATAGAACAGTCAGGTTCCAAACCAGTGACACTTGAGTAAACAATTCATTTGCCTGGATCATAATAATTCCCATCATGCTCCTGGTCGATTGCAAATCTAAAGAAGTTAAGCATTTAACATGAGGATTTAATGCAAATCCCAATACACATTTACAACTAAACAGACCTGGATTCATTTAGCTTTAACATCATTGGTCATACATAATTTACCTTTAGCCGCCATGGCAGCTTCAAACAACTGCAGAACAGGAAGCACTTCAGAGTTCCAGAACTCCGATACACTGCTTCCTGTTGTGTCCTCACAGCTACACCGAGCATCTGCATCCGAGCGACAGAGAAAAGGTTTACACATCTGAACACACCAAACACGACATGTTCTACACCTACACGCTTCAGCGGTTATCGGTTCACACATCTGTATCTGAACACAGAACGTTCTGCACAGCATGAAAAGGTCAACACAATAATACTATGAGCCTACACATCCTTTAATTGCTTTGTGTTCTGTGCCGACACTTCGGTGACTGAACATTTGCATTGAAGGCGCCATGCAGGAAGCCGTGTCTATAAGTAAGGTCGTTTCTACAAAGATGCTGTTTTGGGTTTAGGTGTCTCTGCTAATGAACCCAAACAGAGTGTGCTGAAGAAAAGTTAGAAATGATCAACAAAGGGAAGGTAGGAAAGTTGCAAATGTGGACACAACGAACCTGTTTTTACTGGCCTTGCAGGAGATAAGTTCACTCTGCTGGGCTGTGGGATCCTTCTGTTTGCGCACACGCGCACACACACACACACACACACACACACACACACACACACACACACACACACACACACACAACACACACACACAAAACACACACACAAACACAAACAAAAAGAAGCAAGATGGAAAAAGTTGCATGCAAATGTTTCCTCAGATAATATCTCCCTATAGAGGGACCAGGGATGTATGAGATACATCGCAGATAATATCCTGGCAGAAATCCATTATGCACTTGGCTTTCACAAAGCACAATGCAAAACAAGTACATAACAAGTATTTTTGTAGGCAGATCTGAAGTCTAAATATACTACAAATACGTTTTGGTTTGATAACCCACCACAAGGTGTCCCTGTTGTGATGTTCTCCTATCTACTGATATTATCAGAGCTAGTGAAGTGAAGCGTAACTGCTTTATCCTTGTCTGATCTGGCAAGTGGCTACCCGTTTGCTTCAGCATTAACCCAGAGATAGATGCGCCATCTCGATTACATTTACATGGAGCTTTGCATATGTGAATACAGGCAAATGGGTCTAGTGCATAGACAAAAGACAGGAACCTTCTGGGAGTTTGGATTAAGGCCTGACATTGTGTTCCAGTTTCGCAGCACTGCAAATATTCCTGTTGCAGAACACTAACACAATGAGTGATACACAAAAACACTACAACGTGCTGCACCCTGGATGCCGCTGATGGGTTGCGGGAATGTTTTATGGTAAAGCCGGGCATATTTTGGGCACTGATCGTGTTTGGCCTACATAATGACTTTATAATGAATGTTAGCTGATGGGTTTCTTCGGCTCGAGACGTGATCTCATCGAGAGAGTCTTGAGCAAAATGACACTGGCGGTCAACAGAGCAGCCTTCCAGCCAGCCATAAGCTGTCCACATAATCTAATATTGCTCCATTATCAACTAAATCACAGAGAGAGGGAGAGGGAGCAAGTGAAAGCAATGGAGCGCAAGAGAGATTGTAATTGTATCTTTACTAATAGAGAAATACTAAATACTAAGGGGATATAGTAGTGGCTTGGAAATGTATTTGAGATCTTGAAAGTCAAATTTCACCCATTTATATTTGTTCCTGTAACCCTAGCTAAAAAAATGGAAACAGCATGATATTACTCACCCTTATGAGTAATCATGTTTAGATAAAGCTGTACCCTAAAACTAATAGAGAAAGAAGGGGCTTTGTGGAAGAGTTCACAATGAAGATCATGACTGTCGTATTTAAAGAAATAAGGGCATGTGTTCTCACTTTACCGGTATGTGTATATGTGTGTGTTTCACTGCATGGATGGGTTAAATGTGGAGGATTAATTCCTCTGTGGGCAATTACATCAGGCAAAATAGATACTACAGGACAATCGCTCACTTATAAAAAATATTTAAATCTTATTCCAAATCATTTTGTTAACATCTTTTAACCAAACAAGGCTTAAAACCTGTGTGTGAATCAGGAAGCAAGTATAAAGTTATATTTAACATATGATTTCACCACGGCTTTACTGTGGGCTGATATTTTAAATACTTTAAACACAGTAACCCATCAAATATTTGTTTTAGCTGCAGTCTGATTCCCCCACGTAAGAAATTACGGTCTTTATAGATGGACCAGGGGCAGCACGGTGGCTTAGTGGTTAGCACGTTCGCCTCTCAGTTCTAGGGATTCCCGGTTCGAATCCCCATCTGGGTGGAGTTTCCATGTTCTCCCCGTGTCCACGTGGGTTTCTTCTGGGTTCTCCGGTTTCCTCCCACAGTCCAAAAAACATGGATCAAGTCAATTGAATTCTCCAAATTCCCCATATAGAGTGTCTGTGTGAGTGAGTGTGTGCCCAGCGATAGATTGGCGCCCTGTCCTGAGTGTATCTGCCCAGCGCCCGAAACGTTCTCCCCTGGATGGGCATGGGGAACCCCCCCGCGACCCTAATAGAGGATAAAGCGGAAGATAATGGATGGATGGATAGATGGACCAGACCAACTTGCTGAAAGAAGCAATTTATTGGGTATGAATTTTCTAAAAGTATAACTCAAATTCATTTTACCATACTGACATGTGGTAAACATGTAAACATGCCCAATTATTGGTTTCTTAGGTTTCTTGGACCTGCAGATGAATCGGACACCTATAAAAAACCTGTACGACTATTCTGGATGATATTCACCTACTTAGGGATTGCAACATTATTTTATTTCACAAGCTTTCTGAGTAATGGTGCCTGACAAGTCCTAAAGCAAATATTAAATGTGTACCTGTGTTTGGAAGCAGAATGTGTGAGAGTTTTGGGAGATTCCTGTGATGTTTCTTCTTTGTAATCCGAATAAACCAAGACGCTATTTGTTCTCTTAAACTGCTCGATCCTGACGTTCTGAGGTTCATCGGTGTAGTTGGGTTGAGAATCTAATAAAGTCACATGATCACATTTAAAACGTTGAATAATTTTAACATCAGACAATGTAAATTCAATGTCTAATAAATAGTATAGAATACAACAATAGTAGCCAATTAAATTATAGCTTAGTACCACATCCACTGCAACCTTAATAACAGATGTACTATAGCTAAATGATAACTAAAGCAAATCCTTGTTATTCCAATACTCATCTCTCTCCATTGGCATTCAATAGCTGTCCACATTGATTTTGTGTTTTTCTCTAAATTGTAATCACTTTTAATAAACGTTTCTGGTAAATGACTAAATGTAATTTGACATTTCTGGACATTAAGTTGTCAACTTTTAATAAAAAACACGCTTATATCTCAACTGATTCTATTGATTTAAAAAAGAACAGCGAACAATCTTTACACATAACTAAATGACATAGGAATCCTATAACTCCTTTTACTTAATCAAATATGTCCTGCATACTTTGTACTGTGTTTTTTTACTATCTTTGCAATTGGTCGGCAACATGATGTCAACTAAGAGGTGGCTTCTTAATAAGGGGAACCAGGGAAAAATAAACAGTAGCTTCAAGGTCAGATTTGAGATTTACTGATGCTGGGTATAACTAATGAATTTTCATGAGTTCTCAAATTGAAAACGCCCCTGTCCTCCAGGCATCAGATTTTATTACACAGAACAACTAATAAATTACACGTTTATACAAGTGGGATTTAATCAGGGCCAGTTTTTCCATTTACTCCTTTACAAAGTTTAAAAGTTTTTGACATCTGGAATGGAACAGTGCAGGGTTTCCAGGCACACACTCACTCTGGTGAAGTCGGCACAGATGAAAACTTGGGATACATTTTTTTTGGTGCTTATTTTACTTTGCAGACCTGTGCATAGTGCAAAAACTCATTTCCTTACTGTCGTTATTGTCACTGTAAGGTGAAACTTAATTAACTCTGCATTAGAACGGTAAATTAAAAGTTGAAATCTATTTAAAATGCAAATTAATGATATTATGATAATTACAATTCAATGCATTTGCCATGATGACTAAATACCTTGAAAATGCAAATTAATAAGCTTAACAATGTAAACAAGGGAAGCCGCTGGCTTGTGGGGAAAGAAAGCTGGTTTAAGGAACTCCCGGTCTCATCAAGGCACCTACCCCAGAGTGTGTGTATTTGTGTGTTTCACTGCAGGGATGGATTAAATGTGAGGGACCAATTCCTTTGTGTGTAAAGCACAGTAGGCATAAAAATCACCTAATTAATCACTTAATAAATTAATAAATTTTACTTTATAGTAACTATATGGGCAAAGATATTAGGGCACTCTTAACCAATGAAGTGTTTCATGCCACAGATGCGTAAAATCAAGAACCTTGACATGTATTTTGGGAAACTCATACAGCAGAAAGGTCCTGGGTTCAATTTCCAGTGCTAACACAGGTCCTATGTGAAGCTTTCATGTCCTGCATGCTTTTTCTTCTGAGATCTCTGGTTACTTTCCACATTTCCAAAAACATACTAAGCTGCTCTACCTCTTTATATCAGTGCGCTTGTAATGTTGAACGCAAATAAAAGGGTTGTGTCTGGAAAGGCAGCCGCTTTAACACTGTGCTAAACTGAAAATCCAGATCTCCCAAATGTGGTGACCCCTAATGGGATAAAGCGAATGGGAACAATTTCTGGAAAGCTCTGACTTTGCCTTAATGGCACATAATGAATTTGGAAGAACTTGACCGACCCATTTGAAGCCCTGATCGCAAACGCATCATAAACCTTAGGGTGCACCTATGAAATACTACTAGAACCAGGCTTTTTAGTCCAACCACAGTATCTGACCTCACAAATTCACTTCTACAAAAGTAAAAATTCACACATCTTTCTCGTAAGAATTCCCAGAGGCTGTTAAAGCTGCAGGACGACTAATGCAAAATCGGATGTTATAAAAGCTCTTGTATGTGTAATGTAAAAGCTCCTGTATGTGTCCCACTACTTTGTCTATTGAGTGTATCATAGGATGTCACCATCACAAAAGTCAGCAGAACCTATACGCACATAACTGCACAGAAAACGTCAGAAATTTAAACACATGCACCTAGGTGCTGATGTTCCATGCTGTGGACTTAAATTTGTCTATAGCACAGCCTACAAAAGAGCCTATTCATTTTTGGCTTTCTGCAGAGTGAAGCACTTAAACAGCTGTCAGAGGCTCTTTTAAAAAGCAGAGCGATAGAGACAGGGACAAGGTTACTCTAAAAAGCGGCTTTAGACCTCCTTTAAAAGAGAATGACACATGAATAGAGAGAATTGAATGGAAAGCAGAAAAGTACTGTTCCACTGCCAGCAATCAAGGCTCTCATTCAGAGGGACTATTACCTTTGCTCTACATCCTACTCCCCTTTGTCTCTTATTCAACGCCTACAAATTTACCTCCACTCTGTGTTTACTCACAATTTACTCTTTTATTTTGTTTCAGTCTATTTTGGTGCAGATTTGCATTTGTTATAGATAAACATATGGATTTTGCAGCATGTGTTCTGTGTTTCCAAAGAGTACTGCTGTGGAATAAACTACCAAATCATGTCTGCATTCAGCAAATAAATGACAATGGAAGAACACTATACTAAGAAATGGTAGCCCCCCATCCCTTTTACTCTCAAAAGAGACTTAATGTTTAATGTGTTAGATATTCTGAGATTCTTCTTACCACAAAGTGGTTACTGAAGTTTTTTTAAGCTAAAATCAGCCTTGACCTTCTGTGTTGACATCGACTATCAACATTTCAGCATGCAGAACTGCTGCTCAATTGAGGTTTTTTTGAAAAATTTGCAGGTGGCAAAATCATTCTGGCATCTGGTCCACTTGTTGCATGAACTGACAGCAGTAGACAGGTCGCTGTTTGCCAGATGTGGGCCGCATACACATCAGATTAGGTTTTTTGGACCATGTGAACCATATAGGTTTATTTTTAGATGTGGGCCACTTATGCCATCTATAGGTACCAAAAGCAGTGCCATATTTTTAGTTATAAGAGGATTTCATAAAAATGATGCTAGTACTGATTTTCCGACATCCACATGCCATTAAAGTTTCAATGCAGTTTGATTTCTAGCAAATCAGATGATCTTGATTTTATCGGAAATTAAAAAAAAAAACTTTTTAGAACAGGAGCTGAACCAGTACTGAAATACAGTTTGATTTCTAGCAACATCAGATGATCTTGATTTTATCGGAAATAAAAAAAAAAAAAAAACTTTTTAGAACAGGAGCTGAACCAGTACTGAAATACAGTTTGATACAGCTTGATTTTATCGGAATTTTTTTTTTTTTTTTACTTTTTAGAACAGGAGCTGAACCAGTATTGAAATAGGTCAATGTGATCTCTTGATTCTGGTTCTACTAAAAGTCCATTATGCAATTATTTTCCTTAGTAGATTTGTGTGGTGCTGACACACCCAAAGACATATGTGTTTGGGAGGACTTTCACAGATATGACTAAGTAGCACTTATTTTATAATATGCATACCATCACCACACCCATTCTATAATAATTTGCTACACAATTTGGCTTTCAACGGGGATGGACTTTTAAACAGTGTGGACTTTAGTGGTAGTTTAAAATGGTATTTATATATAGGTAAATAAAGGTTATAAATAGGTTTTGTGATGAACTCAAGGTCAACTGATTTGCCTAGTTGTCAAAGTGTTTTAAATTTAGTGACTTGTGCAGTGTCTATTTACCATACAATGAATTTGTAGGGCAAACCGACAATTTTTTCAAAATTATTTATGTTGCAGAACAAAACTAACATTTTAATATTTTAATACAATTATGGCCTAATAAAGACATGAGTGAGCTTGAAGAGAACTTACCATTCCTTTTTTTTATAAATAAGTTTTCATTAAGCAACTCTCAGGAACCTAGCTAAAGAAAACCCTTTTGATTTTGGCAGATCATGAAAATGTGTTTTATATTTTTTTACTCTCTATCACTCAGTCTTTGAATACTAATTTCTAATTATTTATTAAAAAGAAAAAAAAAAAAAAAAAAAAAAAAAAAAATATATATATATATATATATATATATATATATATATATATATATATATATATATATATATATATTAAATGACAGCAGGATACACTGTGATTGATTACAAACAGAACCTTTTCCTCTACTTGGCTGGTTCTAATCAAAGTTTTGAATTTACTTACCGTTTGACTGCTGACTCGTAGAAGGTAATTGTGAGAGTGATTTTGTTCTCCGATGTCTTGTCCAGGATCCTCTTAAGCCATTTTGGTCTTTACACTTAGGAGGTTTGGGCACAATCTTTCCAATTTCATTGCCTTCATCAGATAACTGAGGCAAGCTGCATTTCTGATTAATAAATCATTCAATTTAGTTTCCATGATTTGGAAAACATAAGGGAAAAGCACTGATGCAAATGAGTTTTAAATGTGCTTACATGAGTCAATGGAGGGAGCCTGGTACCAGAATTTGGCCTGGAATCAGGCACCTCGAAATTCTGAGCATGAAGACTACAAGATAAATAGATCTATTTGAGTAGAGGGTAATGAGTCAAATGCACCAGACAGATGTAAATCATACGGGTTAGTATGCACTTTAAAAACATTTACACACATATGTATCTCTTAAACTAATCCAGAACTGCTGTTTTGCACAGGGGGGAAAACAAGACCACTAAGGATTGATTGAAACCTGAACGATGATGGTGGTCTTCCATCTCCTGTGCGAGATGAAGATGATCCAAAAAGATGCCTATTCGCCTCCTGGGGTGTGAAGGGTCTACGAGTCCCAAGGGTCCTGAGAGATTGCCGGGCCTCTGACACTATCTCTGCACTCGTCTGCTTTCTCCTGCCATAGCTGAGATAAATGGGTGCTGGCTTTTCCTGCTTACGCTCCACTGAGGCCATGTGTGGACTGTACACCTAAAGTTGTGCCACACCACTCCTGCAACTGGAGGGAAAGGTCATCTGTACCTATTTGAAAATATATAAAACACATTTAAGAGGTTCTTAATTAATAAGGGCCCCCACAGAATCCTCACAGAGCAGGTGCTATTTAAGTGGTAAATGATTTACATAGTTGCAGTGACACTGAGATGGTATGTGTGTTGTTTTGATATGAGTAGATCAGACAGAGTAGTACTGCTGACATCTCAAATACAATAGCCACCATCATCCTGTGAGCAGGAGTAGAGAATGACTAACACAAGTTGTGCAGAAACAAATAAGCTACTGTCAATGATTTAACATATTTAAGGCAGAGCGGATACACATCTGTCTAATACAGAGTGTACAGTGACCTCAGCTGCACTGCACTGCACTCATAACAGGACAATACACCAACACACCACCATCTGTGTAAGTCTGAAAATCATCCACCACCCAAATAATGTGGTGGTTCTGATCAATAAAGAAGAGTAAAGAGGGCTAAAGTAAAAGCAAAGTTTTCAGAGAAACAGTTTAGTGAAGAAAAAAATAGAAAATAATAAAAACAATAAGGGTGGCTTAGTGGTTAACACGTTCGCCTCTCAGCACTAGGGAATCCCCATCTGGGTGGGGTTCCCATGTTCTCCCCGTGTCCGCGTGGGTTCCTCCGGGTTCTCCGGTTTCCTCCCACCAAAAACATGGATGAAGTTAATCGAGTTCTCCAAATTGCCCCATATAGAGTGTGTATGTGTGCATGTCTGTGTGAGTGTGTGCCCAGTGATAGATTGGCGTCCTGTCTTGGTTGTATCTGCCCAGCGCCCGAGACGTTCTCCCCTGGATGGGCATGGTGAACCCCCAACTCGCTTAATTAAAACTGTAAATGATCATATGTTTAAAACATGACGATCTTTTAAAACTCAGGGATTTAAAATGAATCGGCCTGACTACGTTAAACCAGCATGGAGTGCCACTGGGGCCGCGCATGCGCACAGAGAGGGTTAGTCGCTCGTGCTGCGCGCGCACGAGTCATCTCCATGACAACACACATAGCGTTTTTAAAAAACAAGCTATAAAACGTAAAAAAACAACCGAAGAAATACAAAGCTGTGTTATTACTTCGACAAGCATTGACTTAATTGAAGTAATGACCGATAAATCGAAATAAAAACGTTCAAATGTCAAGCTTAAAATCGAACAGTTCGGTACGTTTAGCGTTTCACGTGAAACGAGAAAAGTTTATAGTTAGTGGAACTGCAACTAGTGGAGGTTTATGGCGGGTTAGGTACTGAGAATACGTCTTAAATACAGTTTTTAATCACTTTACCTTTGTTGTTATCGGTTCCCGTCTTGGTGGCGTAGTGACTGACAACATAGGAACTAATGGGCACGCGCACCCTATTACGTCATCACCAACGCAAGAACAATGTCACTGCAACAGAACTGAACTCCATCCATCCATCCATTATCTTCCGCTCTATCCTTTATTAGGGTCGCGTGGGGGGGGGGGGGGGGAGGAGTTCCCCATGCCCATCTAGGGGAGAACGTTTCGGGCGCTGGGCAGATAGACCCAGGACAGGGCGCCAATCCATCGCTGGGCACACTCACTCACACAGACACACTCTATATGGGGCAATTTGGAGAACTCACTTGACTTAATCCATGTTTTTGGACTGTGGGAGGAAACCGGAGAACCCGGAGGAAACCCACGCGAGTTTCCAGAACATGGAAACTCCCAGAACTGAACTCAAAGAACATAAACTTCATTTAGCAAAGTAATCAGGTATAGAAAGAGCTATAACACGTCAGCAGTATCTAAGATATAGATTCATCTTTTACACTTAGTGTTGCTCCATATGGAAAATCACACTATAAGTTAACATCCTTAACTACTTTCTTAATTATAAGACACAGTGGCTTAGTGGTTAGCACGTTCGCCTCTCAGCACTAGGGATTCCCGGTTCGAATCCCCATCTGGGTGAAGTTTCCATGTTCTCCCCGTGTCCGCGTGGGTTTCCTCCGGGTTCTTCGGTTTCCTCCCACAGTCCAAAGACATGGATCAAGTCAATTGAGTTCTCCAAATTGCCCCATATAAAGCGGAAGATAATGGATGGATGGATAGACACAGTGCCCTTTTTGTCATAAAATGCAAATAACAAATTATTGCATAAGTTCCTTAAAGACTCAAAAATTCAAATTTACACTGCTTAATACATCCATCCATCATCTTTCATTTAAGCTTGTGGTAGAGTTGTGGGGGTTACCCATGTTCATCCAGGGGAGAAGGTTTCTGGTGCTGGCCAGATCTATTGCTGGGCACATGCTCTTACACACTATATAGGGGCAGTTTAGAGTGCCCAATTTACCTTAAATCCATGTTTTTAGACTGGGAGGAAGCCGAGGAGCCGGGAGGAAAAGGGGAGAACATGGAATCTGGAATTATTAATCAGAATGTGAATGTGAATATTCAATATCAGAAAGAAAATAATGCTTAAAACATAAATACATGTTTTAAAATGGTCTTCAGTAAAACAAACAAAATTAAATGGTATTCAGGCACCAAAAATAACAATTTTAAACCAAAAAATATTTAGAAAATAACCATCTCAGTTAATTGTTGCTGTTTTGGCCCATTCTTAAGTTTTTAAAAAACTTGTTCAAGCCGTCAATTTAAGATACTCTTAATCTTATGATAAACTTGGTCTCTGGGTTTAATTAATGCATGTATTATGTTTTTTACACCTGTTAACACCGTTTGGCAGGAATTGGGCCTGTAGCCTCTTTCAGGAAACATGCTATTGTGAAAAGAGTTTTATAAATAATTAAACTTAAACTTGATATGAATAACACTTAAGAAATGTAGTGCAGCCTCATGTCAGGATGCTCGTAAACATGGCCAGCTGAATTATTATCTTTTATAGCAGGAGACTTTTGTGTGGGTTGTGGAATGAAGAAGTTGTGTGGAGTTGTTCACGGCCTATTGCAAAAAAACTGGGGTTTATGGACTTTCAGGTCATCTTGAAACTCTTACAAATGATAAATGGCTTAGCTCCTTCCTCAGCACCATTAGTCTAGGAGCACATTGTGAAATCTTACATGGTGTGGTGAAATCTTACTTTCTGTGGATGGCTGCTTTTGGTTCTATGAACTCCTCTATGTCTGTAAATTGAACAGCCATTTGCACTGACAGTGACTGCTATTCAATATGTTAAAGTAGAGTAAATTGTTTAGTTTTATATATATATATATATATATATATATATATATATATATATATATATATATATATATATACACATCTCTATATAAGGCAGGGTGGCATAGTGGTTAGCACGTCCACCTCCTAGGGATGGCACCCTGTCTTGGGTGTACCTGCCCAAGATAATGAGATAATGAGATAAGTATAGATGACTACCTGACAGTCATTTGCTAAACTTGTAGCGTGTTCATTCATTCATTATCTCCCGCTTTATCCTCTATTAGGGTCGCGGTGGGGTTCCCCATGCCCATCCAGGGGAGAACATCTCAGGCGCTGGGCAGATAGACCCAGGACAGGGCGCCAATCCATCGCTGGGTACACACTCACACAGACACACTCTATATGGGGCAATTTTGAGAATTCAATTGACTTGATCCATGTTTTTGGACTGTGGGAGGAAACCGGAGAACCCGGAGGAAACCCACGCAGACACGGGGAGAACATGGAAGCTCCACCCAGATGGGGATTCGAACCGGGAATCCCTAGCGCTAAGAGGCGAACGTGCTAACCACTAAGCCACCGTGCCGCTTGTAGAGTGTTGTTTTCCTAAATGTTCAATCACACCAGCTGAAGGATCTGTCTTTAAAAACAAATCCAAACACCTTTGCAGGTTCAGCTTTGGCATGAAGGATCATCACACAGTTTGCAGTTAAAAGGTTACTCAGTCTACCTTTTTCACCTTCCTCTTTTCTCATCTCACACCTCACGGTGCAAGACATCAAAATGAGCAATCCTGTGTCTTTCAGGTTGGTTTTAAATAGCTCTGCAAGCCTCATTCTCATAGATACAGGATGTGCTATTGGTTGAATGTCGCTGAAGGTCTTGACCAATCAAGAGTGAATACCATGCTCAATGGCCAATGGCTGGATTAAGATGGTTGTTGCTATTTCATTGTCACTAGGGGAGGGAAACCTCAGATATCAGTCTGACAACCACCATTCCAATATGGCAAATAATTCTAGAACTTGCGTAAGTAAAAAAGACATGGTTATTGTTTGATATAAAGGCATGCAATAAATAAGGAAGCTTACTATTTGTCACCAATTTGGTCAGTTTATTAACTTACCACAGATACTGAGGCCCTTGACGTCACTGGGGTAAATTGGTTTGCTTTGCAAGGTCTATAGTCTGTCTTTGTGGCTGTCACCTTGGAAACGGTTTCTCGCGCTGCCGTCTTTTAACAACTGCTCCATTAATGCGCCGTATAAAGAAGAATATTGTGTTGACAAACATCCAGATGACAGAGCTATTCAGGAAACTAGTTAAAGAGCTTAGCTTGGGTTGAACCCTTTAGACTGCATTCTTTAAAAGTGAGTCCTGGTGTTTACTCATAGGTTGCAGACTCATTTCGAGAAAGGTAGGTCAAAGGACCTCAGCCGTACCCATTTCCTTCGTTTCAGTTATATTAAAAACAAATGTGGGTTGCACAGATATTTGAATTTATCATTTCAACAAGTACATGTGAAAGCCAGTGACATCTGTTTTTTTCCTCTCACACTAGCTTTGATAATGACGCAATGACAACAGATTGATGGATGACTCATATTTACAGTACCGCTCTAGAATGCCTAATATATGCATGCTCAAGTGGCTCGGCTAGAACAAATAAATGCATGAAAATCAATTAATGTAAACGTTTTTAATGAATAAAACTTCTGACCAATCCAGTATATTAACAGCTCTTTTACGAGGAACGTGTACTTAATGTCCAAGTATGACCTTTTCCAACACTGAAATGAGATCAGTTTTTTCCACCACCTCTTTTTCGGCTGCGCCTCCCTTTTTTTCTGGCACATGATTTATGCAGGTGAGTATTTCACCCCTTATTGTTTATCAGCAGAGTCCCTTGTGTCTTATTCTTCTACATTCACACAATATGTCCTGAGGTGGATTCTACGGTTATGGGGGTGAACAGAATCAGCGGTGGTTTGGAACATGCTTGAGTGGTTTTTATTTCAGTGTGTGTGTATCTAATTCAGGGCTTGTCTGTGGGATAACTTTTATGGTTCTCGTAAATCAGTTCTAGCTACAATTCACTCCTTTTGGACCTATGTCAGCAGTCACCCAAGGGCAAGTACCAGAATATTTACAGTTGAATAAAGCTTTATTATCCTGCAATGTATAATCAGTATCTGGGTACAAAATAATAAAGAAATGAGAAAAAGAAAGGGAATGTAGAGAAAGCGGTGAGGGATGATCGAGAAACCATTTCTGCTGCTCTTTTAATGGTTTTAGCTTTTAACTTTACATCTTGCCCCCACTGCAAATTCTAAGTTTTACTAGTTTACTCTGACATTTGGAGGTTAATTGGAGTCAGACTTTTTACCATGTAAAAATATCCAAGAGTAAAATTAGACATTTTTAAAGCTTCTTTTAAATATGTTTGTAAATTTGTTAGTTTTGTAGTTTAGCACATGCACAGACTTGTGCGCCACACGTTCATAAAAAATATTCCTTTAGGGGTTCAATTTTTTACCAAGGTGATACTATTTAAGGTTTAGAAATATTTCTGTTTAAATTGACCCCTTAAAAAGTATTCAATGGTACCATGAGTTTCAATAATCAAATCAGTTCATTAATGTAATTATGACCTTGGTGGACAAAAATTCTTTCTGATTACACTCTTATTTTTGTTAGTTTTATGTTGTGATTCACCCTTTCAACTTTTTAAGTCCTTCACTATTTTTAAATGAGAAAACAGGCATTACGCAATGATTTTATCTGCGCCTGGCTTTTATCATTTTGCTATAGATAATACAGATTAGTCAATTACAGATAGTTAGTTCTACACAAATAGGTGAGTAGTGAAAGTATTGATTTGATGTATAGTTAAAATCACAGAGTTCAGCACAGTGATAATAATAATAATGGATGGATGGATAGAAATAAAATAAAAAAATAGATATGGTCACACATATGGGTGGAACATCACAATAATAACAAAATGTTCACTGCAATACTTCACAGAAGCCCTTCTTTTCTCAGGCAGGAGAACAAAGACTACGGAAGGAGGGAGGAGACAAACAGTATTCCCACTTACAGGTCAGTATATTTAATTTAGTCAGATTTAAAAAGCATTTTGTTTTATTCACGTGTATGTGAAGCATGGATAAATGCATATGCAGACATAACCACACACAGCACATACATGCAATTACATTTTTCCAAAGTAAGACCCGACACACCTCTCAGCTATTCTGAAAT
Organism: Corydoras sp. C115; assembly: GCA_019802505.1. NCBI lineage: Eukaryota > Metazoa > Chordata > Actinopteri > Siluriformes > Callichthyidae > Corydoras > Corydoras sp. C115. Next base: position 1,728,807 of record JAFMOC010000009.1, on the reverse strand, counting down.
GTATATTTTCTGCAGCCACTAATGCTGCATATGCCCATAAAGCTTAGTGACTCTTCCAGTAACAGATCGTATAAGGCAGAGCCTCACGTTGCTGAGTGAATGATCATATTCTATCGCCTAATGGACTGTAGAGCTATAGTGAACCTGAGCTCGCTCTCTCTCTTTCTCCTGGTCAAACAAAACCTCCTTTCAGCAATGACATCATCAACACTGCAGTCTAGTTCTCTGGTCTCTTGTATCACTGATCCTTGCATGGCTCCGACTGATCAGACCAAAAGCATTGAATTCCTGTAAACAGTCACAATCACGACAAGCCAAGGTCAAGAATAATTACACGGCAAACCACTGGCTCTAATCCTCATGGGTTTTAATGTTTGGATTAGATTGTTACATTATAGCAAAGCATTAGGATTTAGCTTTTTATTTGCTTTGTTAATGCAAATGAATGCTTAGTAAGATGAGCATCAAGCGAAAATTTGTTTACATGCAAAGTCTATTCATACTTTCTCACCAAAAGGACATATGATTTTGGAGCCTTGAATGTACTAACAATGCATTTCATTGTAGGCTGTAATCAGTAATAGGGGTCTCTGCTGCAGAGCTGACAGAATGACAGTGGAAGATATGGAGTTATTTGTGGCCGAGTATAAAAAACAAGGAACTCGGAATATCTTTAGAATCTTTTTTCCGTTTTCATTCTGCATTCCCTGTAATATTCAGATGGCATTCTATGTTAATTATCACAGTATTATTCTATTTTTTCAAAAGGGCTTTCATTGCAAACACCCTATGTACTTAAGGCATGTGTGCATACAAACCACCTGTTGGTTTTTCTTTGAACAGCATGTCATTGTTCTGGTTACAATAATATTAATTTGCTATTCAATCAGCTGTATCGGACTCATATCATTATCTTAAAATTGTATTGAAGGCTTTTGTAAGTTTTAAAGATTTACTTTTGTATGCTGGGAAATAATGAAAGCCATTACATGTTTGTAATCAGAGGTTATCACGGTGTGTTGTCCTCAGACGCAGGTTTGTAAAGCAATTAAAAATATCTACAGTCGATGTGATTATTTAGTATTATTTATATAGTACTGTTTGTAACCTTTCAGGGTCTAAATATTTACGTGCATTTGGATAAGGGAAGTTTCACTAGCAAATGTGGGACTAAATACAAATTTTAGTTTTTCTAATGTAGGTGTTGTAATGTTTGGGGAAGGTTTTCTAGAACTTGATTGGCCTTAAGAAATCCCTGATCACTATCTCATCAAACTGCTTTAGGATGAACTAGTGCAAAGATCATCAGTGTCATACCTCATGAAGAGATGGAAATTTTCACAAGCACACTTTACAATCATATTAGAAATCCCCCCCAGAAGGGTGGAAGCTAGGTTATATGACTAGGTTATATCACTAAATACTGATTTATCAGCATACCACAGATAATCTAAATCATCAGGCAGATTTGGCTTGTATTCATAGACACACACACACACTTTGCATAGACTTCCAATCATTTCATAGAGTCTTATCTCTCAACTGTAAATACTTCTAGCTTAACTACCCTAACTATATCATAAAGCATGATTTCATTTTACAACTGAAATCATTTTACAAATGTAGAATGATCTACATTGTTAAGACCATCTATTTATCTATCTGTCTGTCTGTCTGTCTACATTTGCAAAAGAAAGGATTATGTAACAACTTGACTTTTTACTAGGATTGTATTTGTGCCAATTTTTATATGCTGAAGTGTATTTCATGTAACATGTTTTTTTAAAAAAAATACTCAAAGCCAAGGCATACAGCTCAATCAAGCTTTATTTACATGCAGACCATGTCTTGTATAAACTAAATTGCAATTGAAAAAAAAGTACACAGGAAAAAAAATCCACTAACATTAAGATAAGAAGGCATAGGATTAGGAGGTCAAAAGGGAAAAGATAAAAGGTGAGAAACAAGTCAGGGGTTAAACCAGTGGTACTTAAATCTGATTCATAGCATGGAAAAAATAAGGTATTAAAGCTTGAAACAGGGCTTCTGTTTAATGCCTATGCAAAATATGGAAGTGAACTACAAGTACAAATTGGAACACATGCAGGGTTGCTTTGGACATCAACAGCCAGTGAGAAATAAAAAGTTTCTAAGTGCTCGTGTCCTCTATCATGTATACATGACCATATATTATGTTACAGAACGTCTAAGAGGACTGCATGGTCATGGTGAAAGATTATCGTGCTATAAACATTGGTTGGCACGTTCAAGATTGTGCAGCTAGCCACATAGACACTCGTACACAAACTACCAACATAGAGTTCCACTTCTGTGCAGTTGGAACCTGTTATACGGCAACTTATTGTTTTCTCATTTGAAACTGTACCACCTCAGTTTCTTAACTGCTGGTGGTTCGTTTGGTTAAAGCAAACCAAAAATCATGAAGCCTTGGCTTACTTAGATCAAATCAATGCTAAGATACAAAATGCAAGTGGACATGCAATGTAAAGACCTGTTAGATCAATTTAGAAATTTAAAGCAGAACTGCCTATGAGTGGTCCAAACCCCTCTAGTAGGTACGTCCACATGATTCAATAAAAACTGGTACTTATATAATATGACTTTGAGCTGGTTCTTTACACAATTCACACAATACATATGCACGTTTACAGACAGGCATACACTGATGTATGCAACAAGGGGTAACTTTGTAGGAAAAACACAGAACATTTAGGAGACTGTGCATTTGCTGACTTTATACTTTAATGGAAAAAGCAAACAAAATCTCAATAGAGAGTCTAAAGTACTCAGTTCCAATATGGCAACATAATTCTTTCCTGGTGTTACCTGTTCTTAAAAAGGTTGAAGCCTACATAATGTTCACAGACCCGTACATTTTAACTTGTAACTAAAATCTGTACAAGCAGGTTGCATTTAGATCTAAACCGGGTCCCCACTGTTTTCTTGGTGACCCATTTCAACCCTGAGCCATAGTGATGTGGTTTGCATATAGAGACTGACGTCCCTAAAATTCGTTGCTAGTCAATTTATTTCTGATTTTGGCTACCAGCATCTCCTACGTTTTCAAGTAATTTGACAAATATACAAAAGATAGCTTATTGTTTTTTTTGCTCAGTAAAGATGGCTTCCACAGGGAAGTCTCAGCAACCACAGAATGCTGCCATATGCTAATCGCTGATGCTAATTGTTAGCACTTTGTCCTTCAAGCCTTTGAAACACACATGGCCTCAATAGAGGGCAAGGTTATCATGAACACTAAATATTTAGCACCCATTGTGGCATGAAATTATTCACAATGCAAGTAGATATATTTTAATTTCCTTATTTTGGCTACATGTAGGCCTATATGCCAGTGTCCTAAATCTGCATAACTATTGGCTAAATACAATTCTTCCACCAGCTAAAAGCATATACGAATGAGCCAGGACTGTCTTTTTTTCTTATTTTTTAGAATTACATACAGTACAAACAAACAAGTTTTTTTTATGTGCTACGGTAAATTATTACTTCAGTTTTAATATCAGGTTACTACTTCAAATTGAAAACTGATTATGCTGCTAACACAGATTACAAAACATATGCAGGACTTGTACATAATTATTCTGAGAGTTACTTTGTACTCCAACAAGTTATCAGTGTAAAGATTTGCAATGTGTGTATTCTTTTTTTCTGTTTAATTAATAATTCATAAACATACCGAATTTGTTTTCGTACACAAAAAGTGATTCGAGACATTCGATGACTAATAAAAGGATCTAAAAACTTCTCGGTGGCTCTGTTGATCCACGTTGTGTTCGCTGGAGGTAAGATTCTTCAGGGCTGTGGTCTGTAAACAGGCGTACGTTCCAGTGATTGGTGCTGGCAGCAAGCTTGGCAATGGATGAGCTGAATTTGTGTTGAGTGGATATTTGTTTGTGAGTTTTTTGCACTGCACTTCTGCACCTGAATCCGAAGGGAAGAGAAAAGAATGAGAAGAATTAGAATCTGGTTCTACATCCAACTTTTTACACACTTTGAGACTATTGGGGAATTCTAGCTGTTAGAACCTAAAGAGGTAAGGAAGTGATTTTCAGATGAGCTGTTCTTGTTGGCTATTATTAGTAGTTACATTACATTTACATTTGGTCATTTAGCAGACGCTTTTATCCAAAGCGACTTACAAGGTGAGCACAGGGTTAATCACAACATCCCTGGAGCAATGAGGGTTAAGGGTTTTGCTCGAGGATCCACACTGGTAATTTCAGTGGACCTGGGATGTGAACCCCCAACCTTCAGATTGATAGCCCAAAGCCCTAACAACTGAGCTACATATATCATTCATTTACAGTCAGCAGTATTGTCTGCGGTTTTCCATGAATCACTTTGTATTTGTATATAGTATTTCTCTAGTAGTAAAATTTTTTAAGTATATAACTCAATATCTCTAAACCCATCCTTCCAATAACATTAATTAAATAGGATACAATGCTATTCTCTATAACAAATTAAAATCATAGCAAACTATTGCCGTTTTGCTGAAACCAGAACAAAGCGATTTGAAGGGATTCAAAAGTAAATGGCTGCATTGCAATTAACAGTAATAAACCAAAACATTACACACTATTAAATCAATAAAACTCTAAAAGCTTACTTTTCTATCTGCTCTCAGCCAGGCACCCAGTTCTGACTAGACTATGTTGTCCCATTGATGCTACTAACTGGATTTAGGTTAACGCTGTTTTGTACCAAAGCATCAAAGTTGAAGTCCAGTCCATCGTCATCCATGCGGATTATGGAATCTACATCGCAGTCGAAACTTCCATGAAACATGTCCAAGTCCAGGTCTGCAGGAAAGCGGTCGGTTCCTGAAATCCCCATTCCATTGCTTCCGTTTAAGTAAAGAGAAGGCTCATTTAACAACATAGAGGAATGCTGTTGGAGATGCTGTTTGGCTGATACCATATTGTTAATATCATTAGCCAGAATGGGGCGACCGTTTTTGGTGAAAGAGCGCCCTGAGCCCTGGGAATTTGAACCCTGGCGATGTTGGTTGTTCTGAAGACTGTTTTGGCATGACGACATCATTGGGTCCTTGGGGTGCATGAGGCCATTGCGAAGGCGGGAACTCTGAGATGCAACAGCTGCACTAGTTTGTGAGATGAGCGGGTCAGACTGTGTCATCATGACATCACTGTGGCTGTGAGAGCCAAGCGAATCTGAGTTTAACAGCTCCTGAAGTGTATTGTTGCCAAAACAAGAATGGCTGGAGAAAGAGGTCTGCTTGTTCTCTTGGATGGTCTGCATGGGTGTCTGACGCAACACGTTGGTGGGGGTCCCAAAGAGGGAATTGTTAAAGCCTGCACCATTGCTGCCTGCATTTGGCGTAGATAAGGAACCAGGAGAAGTGGTGCTTCCAAACGTGAACGTGGTGCTACCCTGACCTTCCTGGTTTGATGGGGCAAGGGTTATGTTGTCCAGCAGTTGGTCCATCAGATTATTAGTGAGGCCATCATTAAGGTTCATAGTGCCAAGTTGTGAAAGATCAGATGAGCATTGTTTGGAGTTTGAGGAGGATGAAGATGGAGGAGAGAGGCTGCTGGAACTGGAGTATAGCATTGGCGACAGGGGTGGCCCCAGCTCATCATCTGGAACCTCATCCAACTCTGGATTGGCCAGGATGGGGGACAGCCGGCCACTCAATGTGCTAGCATTAGAGTTTGTGCGTGAGCGAAAGTCCGTCCAGCAGGAATCCAAGTCGTCGCTGCTGCGAGATGTTGGACTCCCGGGCCACTTGGAAAGACCTGAAGACACGTTTTCTAAGGAGCCCTCCTGAGTAGCCTGAAGTGCAGCCTTCTTTTTAGCTGCACGACCTCTTGCACTTTTGGTGTACTTGTTTCCATTGTCCATAGATACAGCCCGACGACGAGGGGCCTTGCCGCCACGTCCACCATCAGGATTTATCATCCACCAGGAGCTTTTTCCAGTCCCCTCGTTTTGGACACGTACAAACCGGCTATGTAAGGAGAGGTTGTGACGAATAGAATTCTGCAAAAAAATAAATAAAGACATAATGTACATTTGAAAGCAGTTAGATGTTAGTATAAGCACAATACTATACAATTACTAAATTACTATACACAATACTAAAAAAAATACATATTAAATATATATTAAATAGATGCAATATTCTAAATCCTTTTATACAACATGAAGTATTTCAAAAGTTTAAGGGACTATGTTGGCCGATTTTATTAGTACCCAGTGGGCCTGGAGGAATAGCATCCCACAAATACTGCTGTTTACACAGCAGTGTGTCTCAAGAGATATGACATCATGGCGCTTGTGACTGTAAGTATGTGTGTGTGTGTGTGTGGAGAATGAAAGGTGTGGAGTGGTAATGATGAAAAATCTCAATGGGGATAACTCTGAATGAAGTCATTAAAGCTTCCTCTCTGTGTGGCATACAAGCAAAGCTGCTGTTTTAAGCATACAACCCTAAGCTGGCTAATCAGCAGCCTAGTGGTAAACAAAAGAATGATGTCATGGGCCATTCAGACAGAATTGGTTATTATTGTAGATACTGTGATTTGTCATTATAGGTTATAGGTCAATATAGGTATTCATATTAAAATAGCTTAGGCTGTTATTGGATAACTGAAACGACCTGTCTAGGGTTTTATTTTAATACCGTTGCACAGATGGCTTCTAAGTGCTGCCCAAGTGATACCTCAAATTACCAGACGAGAGCTTTAAAGTGCTATGCTCTTAGTTAAAATGTTTATTTTAAAATGTGCCCTTATGCTTAGTATGAGACATTTGCACCTTTAGACTTTTTATATTTTCATCATGGGTCTTAAATTCTTAAATACTATAAAACTGCAGTTTGTTTCAATGATGTCACAGCGAAGTAGTTCCCAACATAAATAAGATGCACTCCGATCAACACGTCATTTATTTCATATGTCGTCGCCCACATCGTGTCTGCTGTGCCTGTACCTCTGCCACACGAGCAAACATTTACACATAAACGCCTTCTTTCTGTGTCCTTTGACACCTGTGGAATACGAGAAGGTTATACATAACCAAAAGGCTGTAAACTTTATAGTCATCCTAACACAATCAGCTAAATCTGACTGAAACAAATGTCCAAGATGGTGTTGACATGTTTCTCTTACTGTAATTGTACTTTGATGCCTATACGAAATCATCAAACCCTTTTTCCTGTTTCGCAATATGTAAGATATTTTAAGAATTTTAACTTAGATTTAAGTTTTACTCCTTTTTTCCGATTTTTATTTTTATTAAATTCTTATTTTGAATGGATGCTATTGTCTTTCGGTCAGTACTGTATGTTGTAACTAATGAAAGATTGCTCACATCACATTCTAAATGTCAACATCCTCAGAGTTTTGCTATTCTGTATTCATCAGTGTTGTATTTGAAGCCGCTCATGTGTTTTCGTGGGCGTGTGTATGTTGTGTGTAGTACGACTGTTAACCAGGAGTCCAGCTGCAAACTGAATCTCCTTCGAAAACAGAGGCTTTTTTGTCCGTCAGCAACATGTGGTAACAATCCATCGGAGTCCGTAGCCGTGCACTACACACTTTATACAGACACACACAAATCTACAGTACCAGCTTTCCTCACATGCTTGTCCTGCTACAGGACGGGTGACCAGTGAAAAGTTTTCTGTTTCTGTAGGCTGTGAACGAGAATCCACAAGGCCAGAAGTGAACACAGCTAAAGGTTATAAAGCTCAAATTATTGCCTTGTCAACATGGTTCTAAAACCAAACCACATCCACAAACCAATTTGCTATTTTGCTTTACTTGACAATTTATTTAATATGACCACTGACTAATTAGTTTGTATCTCCAAATGGGCGGATGTATTACCTTTACAAAATAAAAAATCATAATTATTAAACCAGTATTTCTAACAACTTACAGTGATTCAAATTTAATCTTGTAGATGGCATTTCCCGGAACATATTTAGTGACAGGGCGGCACGGTGGATTAGTGGTTAGCACGTTCGCCTCTCAGTGCTAGGGATTCTCGGTTCGAATCCACATCTGGGTGGAGTTTCCATGTTCTCCCCGTGTCCGCGTGGGTTTCCTCCGGGTACTCCGGTTTCCTCCCACAGTCCAAAAACATGGATCAAGTCAATTGAATTCTCCAATAATTGCCCCATATAGAGTGTGTTTGTGTGAGTGAGTGTGTGCCCAGTGATGGATTGGCGCCCTGTCCTGGGTGTATCTGCCCAGCGCCCGAAACGTTCTCCCCTGGATGGGCATGGGGAACCCCACCGCGAACCTACTAGAGGATAAAGCGGAAGATAATGGATGAATGGATGGATTTAGTGACTGGGTGGCACGGTGGCTTAGTGGTTAGCACGTTTGCCTCTCAGCACTAAGAATTCTCGGTTCGAATCTCTGGGTGGAGTTTCCATGTTCTCCCCGTGTCCGCATGGGTTTCCTCCGGGTTCTCCGGTTTCGTCCCATAGTCCAAAAACATGGATCAAGTCAATTGATTTCTCCAAATTGCCCCATATAGAGTGTGTTTGTGTGAGTGAGTGTGTGCCCAGTGATAGATTGGCATCCTGTCCTGGGTGTATCTACCCAGCGTCCGAGACGTTCTCCCCTGGATGGGCATGGGGAACCCCACCGCTACCCTAATAGAGGATAAAGCGGAAGATAATGGATGGATGGATATTTAGTGACTTGACTTTATTTATAGCATATTTAAATAGTTTTTCTGTTAATATTACAACACTGAAACATTTCCTTACAGTTCAATTGCGAGTGGTGTAGCATTTCAGGCAATCTAACTATTTATGTATAAATGGTCATAATGTGGTTGTTCTATTCATTACTGAGAATGATCTGTTTTCATTTTGGTTGATCCCCCCCTTTATAACTCTCTGTCAGTCAGCTAGACCATGGCATTCTGGAACTTTGAAGCACACAATGAAGCTCGTATATATTAACTATCATTGAAATGTTCCTTCTTTGGTCCCTATTAAATGCCAGGTGTATTCCTCCTTAACCTTAAAAAATCTGTTACTTTCTAATTCTATTTTGTATTTGACCTTGGTATTTGTAGTATTAATACCATCTTTATTCAGTATGGAGTCTTTCTAAAAATAACGCCAGTAGGAAACAAGTACCTTTTAGCTGATGATATAATCAGTGATGGAAAAATTGTGTGTGCGTGTGTGTGGGTGCATGTGGGTGTGCGTGTGTTTTTGGCTCACTCTGTTTGTGTATATGTATTCCCATACCCAAGTCCCTCTTGGTCACCTGATAAAATAAAGATGAATCATAATAATAAAAGCAAGCATAGTTTGTGTGTATACATCACCCTGTTTGTATGGAATAGACAGAAAACAGACTGTGTACACAGATCAGGGGCATAGACGTTTCGAAGTCTGCACAGTGTCACTTTATGTGCATAGGTAGAATATGGAGGTATAGTGTGGTGGTCTTATTATTTGTATTTCTTTCTGAGGTTTGTTATTTGGTAGACACTGTGTAGATTTGATTACACAAGAGGCAGAGGAAAAGAGAGAGATTATTAACATGTAGAAGATGGATTTGTAAATGAACCAGTGCCAGCTGCTGATGATGTGCAGGAGGGCTATTTATACACACAATACACACCCCACACAAAAGTCCATACCAACAAATATAAACTTGTTGAAATCACAAAGCATGCCGTGCCAATTTCTACTCGGCCTGAAGACCATTCCCAGCTGCTCCATGTGCTGGAGTGTAGAAGGGAACATTCCATTCCTTTCTAGCAAATGTGCGTTTTCCGGACAGTGCATGGTGTCTTTTCACATGTGTGTGTATGTTTGTGTGTGTGTGTGTGTGTGTGTGTGTGTGTCTGTGTTTGTAATTGTTGGTCAGGCCTGGATGGATTATTCTCATCTGTAAGTGGTTGTGATGGCTCTGTAAACAACAATTAGATCACACATGCTTTATTAATACTACTATTTCTACAGTTTATATATTGTGCAGATCCAGGATTAGTATAATGGACAGGGAAAAGCCAGAACTTAAACTTCCCACAACAAAGGGGTTGCTGGCCTTTGTTTTTATATACACAAGGTAAAATTGTTCCTGCAGACGGATTATGATAGGAGACCGATCAATCATTTAAATAATTACGACTAAAGGATCTTTAAATAAGTGGTGCACTGTGTGTACACTGATAACATGGACAGGCCGATAAGGAGGACGAGTCGCCCACACTAAGCCTTGGTCCTCATAAGGTTTCTTTTATTCAAAACAAAGCAATAACAGGAAGTTTTTTCGCATCACTGTCACTTTGGCTTGTTCTTTGGGGATTCAGACTTCAAACACTGTAAAAGTGCTTTTACACAATGTACTTTTGTGTGTATATATATATATATATATATACACACACACACACACACACATATATATATATATATATATATATATATATATATATATATATATATATATATATATATATATATATATATATAAAAATTGGCTTGCAGTCTACTTATAGTTCAAAAACAAAAGAAAACTGTAATATAGTCTTATGACTTTAGTCAATGTTTGAGTGTTGAACACTCTGTGTTGATAATCAATTTAAGAATAATATCACTGCTTATAATTAAATGTTGTACGGCTAAAGTAAATCCATTTTTGTAGCTGAACCTTTATTGCACTCCAGCTTGTAAAAGGTCTGACTTGGACAAGTCTGTCTCAGGAAAATCTCTTTAGAATAATTAATGAGATATTCCTGAGTCAGATTCCATTCACAGCTTGTTCAAAGCTCGCAAAATTTCTAAGAGGTTTAAGGCAGAAGCCTGGGAGTGCCATTCCCGAAACTTCAGTTTGTGGCTCTTCAGGTCATCCAAAGAGGATTTTAAGGAGTGTTTCATTATGTTGTTGTAGAAGCTCATCCTTTTTTAGCTTCAGCTTTCCAACAGATGGTTTAACATATGCTTCCAGGAATCGCTGTTATTTCGTGGAATCATTTTCTTGGATGCATGATGCATGATGGTTAACTCACCAGTAGCAACACACACCCCTTTAAAGCATGATAGATCCACTCCCTTGATTCACAATTAGCAAGGGGATTCTTTGAATAGTAATAGTTTTTTAGAGGTAAAGATTTTAATGTTGCAAACTGTTGCAATGTTGGAAAATCTCTACCGTTCCACAAATGTGCTTGTATATTAGAAATGACAAGGAGTCAATATAAAAAGGTTCGGGTGCCAAACTATATGTACATGTCATCTCAAGAATTGTGACTTATTAGCCAACATCAGCTAAACATACTTTGTTTTGACATTTGAGAAAAAACTAGATATTGATATTTGCAAACGTGAATGTCTTGTAATTTATCAGCTCTGCTAGAATAATAAAAACAAGCACTTCAGAACAAATGAAGCAGGATATCTGGTTCAGTTTGTCCTAATCTGTGGCTCTAAATTTTCTTTCTTGCCAAAGAACTGCACGTCCAATCCTCTTGAGCGAGCCAATGTAAGCACACGTCCACACACACACACACACACACACACACACACACACACACACACACACACACACACACACACACACACACACACACACACACACACACACTTGGATAAGGGAATAAGAGAAGTGGATAAAAGAAAACTGGAGCGAGACAAAAAATTACTTACAGTCAACTCTTCAGTATTAGACATGATTAATCCCTTTCATGCGCCTTACTCATTCTCATATTTTCTTTCCTTTTCCAGTTTGTTAATCCGTTCATAGACTGTCTGGAGTTCTCAGGCCCGAGTCAAAGGATTTTCATTGACAAAAACTGTTGTAAATAATACATCCTGGCAGATTTAGTTTTAGATGTTTTAAATAAAAAAAAATTTCAACCCAAAACTAATATGCAATTAAAGCAGACTTTGAGTTAAGCCTTAAAGTAATCACATTTAAGATTCAATTATTGAAATGTTCCACCATCTTTATAAAAACATACTGTATACAGTAGCAGGCAAAAGTTTGGACACTTTCTTTTTGCTCTACTTATTGTCCATGTTCTCAGTTCCATTTTTCATAAATCTGGACTTTGTAGTTCTACAATTCCAGACTGTAGTCCATCTGTTTGTTTACTCTGTAATGGTCAGGACCCCAATAGAACCACCACAGAGCATGTATTATTTGGTTGGTGTATTATTCCTATCCCAGCAGTGTCACTGAGGTTTTTTAATGAAACTACAGCAGCACTGCTACACTAAAACCCCCTCACTGCATCAGTGTCACTGCAGAACTGACAATAAACAATCCACCACCCAAATGATACCTGTTCTGTGATGATCCTGACCAATAGAGAACAGAGAACCAACAGAGGACTAACAAAAACAAAGAGCACAGATGGACTACAGTCTGTAAATGTAAAACTACAAAGTCCATCTATATGGTAAGTGAATGAAATAGACCATGCAACAAGAATATATTTTTTATATTTTTTAAATATTTATGATATTTGAATGACATCTGGATTGATGTTACATTTAAATGCTCAGTGTGATGATTTATAACATGTTATTTTGCTTTGTTTGTGGCTAAACCACAGTTTCTGTTTTAACAATTATATAACAAATGTTTACAATGCTGCAGCAATGTCTATTGAGTAGGCAGGCCAACTTTACCCTGGAAAGAGCTAAACTTTCCCTTCCTACTAATTCCAAAATTGAAAGCAAAACATGACACAACTAACAGGCTGAACATGTTCCCTAAATTGTATTATTAGAACCAAAATGCAATGTGCAAACCAAAAAATGGCATGCTTGCCTCATATAATTGCCCACTCATAAGTTCTTCTATTTCTAAATCCACCTCACACTTATCTGTTTCACTGGCTGTCACCAGTTATAGCATGTACTATAGGAACAGATACCCCAACTGAATGCTTTACTGGAAACCCGGTAGGGCCTTTGGGATACTCATACACACACACACACACACACACACACACACACACACACACACACACACACACACACACACGGAGTTTATTTCGTAAGCATAAAGGAGCAACACATTGACATAAAGGTATTTTTAGCTGCAGTAAAGTACACTGTGTTCTTTAAGGTCACGCCCCAGCTGGCAAAAACTGATATCACAGTGACACTTCCAACCAGACCTTTGACCAGACGTCTGTTGGCACTGCCAAGAGGAATGAAGTCTGTAAAGTGAATTCAATAAATAGTGAAAGTATTTCAGTGTCTCAGGATCTAACGAGTTATATTTACAGACAACCTGGTCAGCCATTTATCAGGGATGGCAGTCAGACGGCATTTCATTTGAATGTTTTCATATCTCCAAGATCTGTTATTTTTAATGAGGGTGGTAATTGTGTCATTTTAAATGGAGTCGTTTGCAGCATAGCAACACAGTAAATCTGTTGTGTTGCGTAATAAATGTTTGACCTTGGACTAATTAGGAGTAATTGGTTCTACTTTCCTGAAAAACAGAACATTTTAGACACAGATGATAAGGCTCTGTAAAGGCAGAGAATCTGATGCTGTCTTGTAGTAATTGTAGTGATTTTTCAATATGATATGATGAGTGTTTAACAGTCTTCATGTATGTGAGTTTCTTATACATCCATCTGGACTCCATTATATAAAAGGCTCATTCTGCTTCATGTTTAAGGGAATGGGCCCAAATATGAAAAATTGGCAGGGTGTGGTTGGCTTAAGGGGCCCACCAAAAGTCCTCTTGAAAACTAATCCCCATACACGGCTGAGGTGTTGTGTGTAAAAATATAGGATTTACATTCAGGACTTACTGAAGAAGAAAGTTTAAAACCAAGTTACAGGTTTCGGGATCCTGACATTTAACTTTTTTAAATGACCTCACTGTAATTGCCAAGTCTCAACCACAGTCTTATCTGCAGCGAGCAGTATCTTTATGGGCATATGTGTTTGAACACACTAAAAGTTGCTGAGCTCATCAGAGTAGCAGCCAGCCCACATGCATATAATTCCCCAAAGGTTCACTAGGGTTCACTGCAAAGGAGAGTTGAGCACCATCATTTTCCATGAACCACTTCATGAACATAGTATCAAGCTCAAGGTAAACTGTCGAGATACATGGCACTATCTTTGTGTTTTGGAAAATTACAGATAGCATGTAAAGTAAATAAGCCAACGGGGATATAACTATAAACTGTATTTGTAAACTAGTAAACTAACTAATACCAATATCTATACTCTTTAAATCCTAAACTTTAAATCCCAATCTCAGAATTGGGTTCATATTATGGATGCGTAATGATTGTAAACAAACATAGTGGCGGAAAGTAAAATAAGAACACAAGCTGTAAACTTTCAGCCAAAAAAAAAAACGTGTTCTGGGATTTTCTGCCTTACCAGCAGTTCTCATTCCCTTACATACAGTTCCCCATTTCTTGACTTTTGAGTCACATGACAACATGTTTCTGCTGCTTAAGGACTCCGATACACTGTACACGCAATATCTGCTGTGTTACAGAACAGAGCCAAAGCCAAAACTCTACTAATTCCCCTTGAGGAACGCTTTGCTTTAGTTACTGTATTATGTACTTTGGCAATGTGACACAAACATACACTCATAATATTAATGCTGAAAATGTTTTGGATGTATTTCAATCAATTCTTGTGCAGTACCATGTTCATGCATCTAAATACAATTCTACTTGAGTTGACCTATAATATGTCTAAATACAGTTGCATTTGTTTAGGAGGTAAATAAAACATGTAAACACTTAATGGACAAAATTATTAAGTATCGGTTTTTAAATCCAGATGTTTTGTTTAGTTTCATTGCCATTTGTATACTTTTAAGCACCTATTTTGGTAAACTATGTTTTTGCTCCTGTATGAGAAGTAAGGTCCAGAAAGATATGTTTAGGAATGTTTAGTGTGGAAAATGTTAATTGGCCTACACAAAACCTTAGTTTAAACACCTTTAGGATCAATTGGAACAGTGGTTGTGAAGCCGACCACCTTTTTCAACCTTAGAAATGCTTTTCTGAGTAGATAGGCAAAAGCTGTTTTCTCTGTAAAGTGTGTGTGCTGGGGGGGGGGTAGTGTGGATAGATAGATAGATAGATAGATAGATAGATAGATAGATAGATAGATAGACAGATAGCACGTTCGCCTCTCAGCGCTAGGGATTCCCGGTTCGAATCCCCATCTGGGTGGAGTTTGCATGTTCTCCCCGTGTCCACGTGGGTTTCCTCCGGGTTCTCCATTTTCCTCCCACAGTCCAAAAACATGGATCAAGTCAATTGAGTTCTCCAAATTGCCCCATATAGAGTGTGTCTGTGTGTGTGAGTGTGTGCCCAGCGATGGATTGGCGTCCTGTCCTGGGTGTATCTGCCCAGCGCCTGAAACGTTCTCCCCTGGATGGGCATGGGGAACCCCCCCGCGACCCTAATATAAGATAAAGCTGAAGATAATGAATGAATGCATATATATTTACAATTTACCGTTATAAAGTGTCCAAGTAAAAATTAAAATAAAGTGTCCAGTATGGATGGAGATGTATGAGGTTTATGGGGTTGTTCAACCACTTTTGTCCATGTGGTGTACAAGTTTCATTCTTTTAAACGATGCAGATGTAGACATACTATATCGTAGTTTCTACACAAATTCTAAATCGATTCTCTGGCAGTTTTAACACTTTGGGAAGATTCTGCCAAATGCATTTTGTAGCATGTGCTTTAAACATTAGTGACAGGATTAAACATCTGGTGCTGCTTTGGCTGATCACCTTCATTTCAGTAAAATGACCGAAGAAATTACGTTACTTTAAATGCATGTTCCCAAATTGCTCTACTAAAGCTTGTTTATGTGTTCACACACTGTGCATGTTACTTGCCAAGCTGTGTAATGCTGCAGTCACAAAGTTTTAGTGAAACTTCGTAAGTGAAACCACATTTATTCAAACATCGGTGGCAGTATGCAGTTAAATGTCACAAACTACCAGTGAGAAACATTTATTTGTGATTAACTGATGTTGACAGGGTGGCAGGCATGTACAACCAATGATGCAATGTGTGCAACTTTATGTGCATACAGGCTGTAATTTGTCACAGAAATGTATTTAATATGACATTGTGGCCAGGTGGTTGAAATTCAAAACATGACTCGGAGAAGGAAGTGCATTATGGTTTAAAACAGAAAATTATGACAGTTTAGAATTTAGGATTATATCATTTGTTTTGACCAAGTTCTGTATAATATGGTTTGTGTAGTTTTCCCACAGTAAAAAGACCTTACATACATAAGTACATTCTGTCCTCTTATCTCATTATCTTCTGCTTAATCATATACTAGGAACTAGGGTCACAATAGGGCAGGAACACATACATTATATAGGGCAATTTAAATATGGGATTTTAAATGCAGCCAATTCACCTTGAATCCATGTTTTTAGACTGTGGGAGGAAACTGGAGAACCCAGAGAAAACCAACAGGGACATGAGAAGAACATGGAAACTCCACACAGACTGATATTCGAACATGGATCCCCAGTGCTGAGAGGTGGATGTGCTAACCACTACACCATCGTGCCGCCCAACTTGTAAATTGTCGACACCATATGGCTGCACTCTGTTTCTCTGCACATTGTTTTTGTTCTGTTTACTCTCCAATGAACAGGACAACCATAGAGCTGGTCTTATTTGGGTGGTGAATGAGTCTCGGCATTATGGTGACATCGATGTGGTGATGGTGTTTTGGTTTGTGATGACTGGTGCGAGTGGATCAGAAATAAGAGACTGCTGTACTGAGAATGGGTCACCAACCTAAACTGTCCCGCCACCAACATCCTGTATGCAGCTTCCTGTGCACACTAATGAAATATCTGAGGATAACTAACATAAACTGTGCAGCTCACAGTGAGTGGGCAGTGTTTAAAAACGGTCTGACCCAATCACCAGGAAGCCCACAATAACACACCACCACCATTAAACACTATGTATGGACTACAGTATGTGATTGCAGAACTACAAAATGCATGTATTTGGTCAGTGGAATTGGACAAGAAACACGAATGTGTATCTAATAAAGTTGTAGGTAAGTGTGCATGTTTTTCTTTCATTGTATTAATTCCTTTTCATTTACATTTTCACTTCTAGATATTTTGTTGGGTGTCATGAAGTCACTCCCCTTTAAAAAAATGCTTCTACTCACATCGCATGCAGCCCTTTACTTAACCTGAGTAGTAATGTTGCTAAATGACTCATGTGAACATGATAGAGGTTTTGTTTTCATATCAGGTTTTTGTACTTGCGTAATTCTGCATAAAACCGTGGTCCAAATGTACCTATGTTTCAGTTCTTTTACACTCTCAGTCTTGTATTATTTGTTTTGTGGACAATGTAAATGCACGCCAACAAATAGTGTCACATAAAAACCAGTGCATTAAACATCAAATTCATTCCCTATATCTGAGGGAGTAGCATTTTTTAGACCACAGTGCAAAAGATAGTAAATCGCTTGTGCTACTGCTTTTATCAGCTGGACTGTAGAACATAATGTACTTTTTTAAGCAACTGCATGGCTGCCTAAGCACATGCTAATCTATTTCTCATTGTTAGTCTACCCCCCTCCCAACTGACTGAGTGACTGCAAGACTGAAACTCTAAACAAAAGCTTGCCAGTAACCACCTCTTTCGTATGTGTGGGGTTTGCTGACTCGGTGCCAGAGCATTCACACACTCACGCACTCGCACGCCCTCGCACTGGAACCCTGCCAAAAAAAAAAGTTATACTCTCGGCTGAAGCTGCACACCGATCCAAAGCAACGGACCTTTGGGCTGATTTTTCAAATGAGTAGAATGAAACAGTCTTTATAAACTGAAACAATACAAAATATATAGACAATGTGCAGCAATCTACACTAAAGTAACACTTCAGAAAATAAATTGAAATAAATCAGTGTACTTTTTTTTAGGCACAAATCAGGACACCTTTGTGACATGCTCACACGACAAGTTTCAATGATTTTCAAACATTTAGTAAACTACTATTTGGTAACTTTAATGCATATTTTTAATAGTATATCATAAATCAGAATCAGAATCGCCTTTATTGTCATTATAATTACCATTACAATGAAATTTGGGTGCAACTACAAAAGTGCTAGTAAGAAGAGACATGAGCAAAATAAAACTAATATAATACTACGTACGAATAGATTTAAATAAAATAAAATAAAATAAAAATATAAGGCTTAATACAGTTGTGATCAAATTTATTCAACCCCCAATGCTGCGAAGGGTTTTATGGAATTCAGTGCACATTTGTAATTGTGTTCATAATGAAATCTTACAAGGACTTGTTAAAGAACTAAATGCAACTAAGATAGCATCAATTGTTTTTGTCATAAAGTATTAAATGGCCTTTTTGTGATTTCTTCATTGACACAATTATTCAACCCCTTTACAACTACCACTCATAAGAACAGAGGTTCATTCCAGTGTTTTCAATCAGGTATTGAAAACACCTGTGGATGTCAACGAGCAGCAATCAAGCATGATAAGCACCAATTAGGCAGATTTAAAAGGACTGTGATACTCAGCTCCTTCTAGACATCTACTGGTGTGTTTACAAGCATGGTGAAGGCAAGAGAATGGTCCCAGAAGACAAGAGAAGAGGTTATTGCTCTTCACAAGAATGGCAATGGATATAAAAAGATTGCGAAGTTGTTAAATATTCCAAGAGACACTATCGGAAGTATCATTCGCAAGTTCAAGTTAAAGGGCACAGTGGAAACGTTACCTGGTCGTGGCAGAAAGAAGATCCTGACCGCGACTGCTGTGCGCTACCTGAAGCGTAATGTGGAGAAAAATCCCCGCGTGACTGCTAAGGAACTGAAAAAAGACCTGTCAGATGTGGGCACTGAAGTTTCAGCTCAGACAATAAGGCGCGCACTGCATAACGAAGACTTCCATGCCAGAACTCCCAGGCGCACCCCCTTGCTGACTCCAAAGAACAAGAAAAGTCGACTGCAGTATGCCAAAAGTCATGTGGGACAAGCCACAAAGGTTTTGGGACAGTGTACTGTGGTCAGATGAAACTAAATTAGAACTGTTTGTGACAATGGACCAGCGCTATGTTTGGAGGAGGAAGAACCAGGCTTATGAACAAAAGAACACCTTGCCTACTGTGAAGCATGGCGGGGGGTCAATTATGCTTTGGGGCTGTTTTGCTTCTAATGGTACAGGAAAGCTTCAACGTGTGCAGGGTACCATGAATTCCCTTCAGTACCAGGAGATCTTGGAGGAAAATGTGATGGAGTCAGTCACAAACCTGTGGCTTGGGAGACGTTGGACCTTCCAACAGGACAATGATCCGAAGCACACATCCAAGTCCACTAGAGCATGGTTGAACATGAAAGGCTGGAACATTCTAGAGTGGCCATCGCAATCACCAGACTTAAATCCAATTGAAAACCTCTGGTGGGACCTAAAGAAGGCAGTTGCAGTGCGCAAGCCTAAGAATGTGACTGAACTGGAGGCTTTTGCCCATGAAGAATGGGCTAAGATACCCATAGGTCGCTGCAAGACACTTGTGTCAAGCTATGCTTCACGCTTGAAAGCTGTCATAACTGGAAAAGGATGTTGTACTAAGTACTGAAAAATAATGTCACTAGGGGGTTGAATAAAACTGATAATGATGTGAGCACAGTAAAGACATTTGTGGTTATTCCATCATAAATATTATGTTATATTTGTACTGTACTGCAGTCGACTTTTCTTGTTCTTTGGAGTCAGCAAGGGGGTGCGCCTGGGAGTTCTGGCATGGAGGTCTTCGTTATGCAGTGCGCGCCTTATTGTCTGAGCTGAAACTTCAGTGCCCACATCTGACAGGTCTTTTTTCAGTTCCTTAGCAGTCACGCGGGGATTTTTCTCCACATTATGCTTCAGGTAGCGCACAGCAGTCGCGGTCAGGATCTTCTTTCTGCCACGACCAGGTAACGTTTCCACTGTGCCCTTTAACTTGAACTTGCGAATGATACTTCCGATAGTGTCTCTTGGAATATTTAACAACTTCGCAATCTTTTTATATCCATTGCCATTCTTGTGAAGAGCAATAACCTCTTCTCTTGTCTTCTGGGACCATTCTCTTGCCTTCACCATGCTTGTAAACACACCAGTAGATGTCTAGAAGGAGCTGAGTATCACAGTCCTTTTAAATCTGCCTAATTGGTGCTTATCATGCTTGATTGCTGCTCGTTGACATCCACAGGTGTTTTCAATACCTGATTGAAAACACTGGAATGAACCTCTGTTCTTATGAGTGGTAGTTGTAAAGGGGTTGAATAATTGTGTCAATGAAGAAATCACAAAAAGGCCATTTAATACTTTATGACAAAAACAATTGATGCTATCTTAGTTGCATTTAGTTCTTTAACAAGTCCTTGTAAGATTTCATTATGAACACAATTAAAAAATGTGCACTGAATTCCATAAAACCCTTCGCAGCATTGGGGGTTGAATAAATTTGATCACAACTGTAGTGAACTGTAACTGTTGGTTGCTAGATTATTTATTTTCTATTGTTCAGCATAGTGATGGCTCTTGGGTAAAAGCTGTCCCTTAGCCTATTGTGCTATTAATTATGTACACGGCACATTTATTTTAGTTAAATTCACAAAATAAATAGTAAATGTGCATGTTAACTTGTTTGTACTCATGTTTATTTAAGGCCTCTTTGTATAAGGACATCTTTTAAATACTTAGTAGCCCGTAAAGTGGAGAACACAACTGTGCGTCTTCATTGCCAAAAGCTGCAGATGAGATCTGTAATATTAAAGACATAAATTATTATAAACTGGAACTAATCTATGATAGGTCACTCATTCTTTAGCAACCAGTAAACTGTACAGTACCAACTGTACAGTATAAGCGTAACATGCATCTCAAATGGAGTGAATGAGTAAAAGCCAGACGAGCACTATCTTAATGAATGATGCAAACTTGAAGGTTTATTCAGAGCGGATATATGGTCTGAAGGTTTTGTTTATGTTGGAGACGAAGAACAGTTTTAGTGAACATTGTAGAAAGAAACTCAATAGCAACAGCAGTGTTTCAGTGTATTCATTCAGTGGACATGAGTGTATTTGAATTCATTTCATAAAATAAATAGCAGCACTTAAGACCCTGACCACGTCCAACATGTTGACCGTGAGCCAAAAGTCTTGCCAAGTACAAAATAATGCTTATGTGGCAACACTAAAGAATGTCCACCCAGCTTCCAAAAGCTAAATAAGAAACCTTCCAAAGGTCCAGGATGAAGCCCATCTCCTGTAAAACCGACTAGAAACATAACACTGTCTTACACAATAGCCAAGTCACTGTGGTTGAAGACAGGCAGTGGAAAAAGGAAGCATGTTTATATTTTCTGCCAGACAGATAGAACTGGTGGTAAGATCATGAGACTCCACTAAGCTAACTGAGGCGTGATGTAGTTTGTTCTTGGGTTCTTCTAAACACATGGTCACAGTTCAGACACAGTGCAACTCAGTGATCCGTTTGTTTAAAGGTGTGTCCTCGCTCTCTGTCATTTCTCTGTAGCTCTGTCTTTGTGTATTTAGGCTGTAAGCATTGTGCTTGGGTAAATATAGTCTTCTCACACCATGGATTAAAAGGACTTATGAGGACCTTTATGGGCTTTTGTAAGCAACCCGAAGAGGACCTTTTGTAACTGACCGCAAAGCCATTCTAACCCATAACACCATCTTTCCACTTTTGAGGGTTGTAAGTGTTTAACAACAGGTTCATCACATCTTACATAATGTATATTATTCAGTGATTAACTTTCATTAACCACTGATTATTCATATTAAAGGTAAATATTGACAAATTTACATGTGTCTTACAATTAAAAACATCCAAACTCAAAAGTTCCGTGCTATAAATTTTTGATTGCCGACAATAAAATTCAGACAATCGCTGATGACGTTTTGGCCACACGGCTGGAGTGAAACCAAAACTACGAAAACATCTGGAGATAAAGTAGGTGCCAGTGACGAATCAAAAGAAGAGTGCCGGGAACTTTTCTCTAAAAGCAGCAACACCATAGTCATCAGACAGATTTAAGAACAGCGGGATACTTGGTTGTTTAGGACCAAATAACTAATTGGCCGCATGAATGCGAGTATTGTAGTTTCTGTGTCATAGCCTGCTCTACACAAGCATCACCCCTGTGGAATCAGCATAAACAGGTCTGAGATCTGTAGTGTGCTAAATGTGTAAAAGGTCAACTTTAGAAAGTGTTCACAGGTGAGCCGGCAGTTTCACAGAACCCAGGAATAAGTCATTAACTTAATGACGGTAGTCCATTAGACTGCTCTGTCAGTGTGTGCTGTCTATGTCACTTAATCAAATTACGATTTCAGCACGAACCAGTCGAACACCGTGCATTTTAATAAACCTTAAATGATGCCTGGAGAACTTCAACAACCATACGGACGTGTTTTGTAAAGTTCTGGCTGTTGGCCAGGGATACAATCTGTAAATAATTTATTTCTACAAGCTTTTACAGCATCTGTCTGTGTTCACTTTTAGAGTTCGCTTACTGTAAAATGCATAGACATCGTAACACAGTAAGTGGTTAAGTCTGGCCTTTTTGGCTTCCGTCTAGACGATGTATGGAGACATAAGATAGGTGACAACTCAGGTGCCATCCTGCGTAAAACAGGGTGTGTGTGCGCAAGATAGTTCACATGGGCATGTTGGGTAATTCCCCAATGCCTGTTTCAACCACACATCCCCACACTTTCAGTTTAAACCGCACAGCAACAGGCAACTATCAAATGATAAGAAATTAGGAAATCAGGCCAGGATTGTGAATTTCAACCACACAAAAAGTCCTGTATAAGTAAAGTCTGTTTGGTTTTCAGTTATGCACTGCATTGTTATTATGAACCACTTAATAGTCAAAGATATGATGAAATGAAGACACAAAAAGGCTTGTACTAATTCTCATGGTTCTAATTATTTAGAGGTGTGCTTTGGGCGTAACTTGCAATAACCCAATCAGCGTGTCATTTGCCGATCCCTTTAAGATTTAGGTGTGGTCTGAATTTGGGGGATCGCTACTCCAACAGCGCAATGCGCAACGGCGCCATTTTGTGTTGCTGTAGAATGTTTAGTATTTTGTATTCTGTTTATTTTTAATGTGAAAGTTTGCATAGCTACACGTCTATGTGTACGTAACAAGCAGGATGTATGCAACTGTGTTAAAAACGTACTGCCAAGATAGCAATGAGCGTCTGTTGACGTCTGTCTAGGTTGTTTTTTGGGTTTTCAATTGGGTTTTCCATTGCTATGATGGTAATACACCAGAGTCAGAGTACCTGAACACACCTTATTTCGAGATGACCACGCCCATTGGCATAGAAATGTTCAAAAGCACGGTCACTATTTAAACGGCGCAGACGGAAGGCTTAAAAATAGACTGTTGCCGGGGTGTAGGATAGTAATGAGCATAGATAGGACCCAAAGTAATCAATCCATACTTTCATTTTTTACATAGTAAGTTCAAGTTAAAAAAATCTTTATTAGTGACTTGTAAATTCAGTTCTACCAAAATGGTTACATGGCCATTTTGACTTGTTGCATGTTTTACGTGCTAGTACTTTATTTTCTAGATGCAAAAAACACTGAGGATGTGATCATCCAGTAAAAAAACATAGAACTGACCTATTAGCTTAATGACAAGTCACTGTCCAGTAACGAGACACATTTGCTGACAAGACAAAAAAAAGCCAAACTTTAATCAGGCTTGAGTTTAATCAGAGAGAGAGAGATACCTGGCTCTTTTATAACCAAAGCCTTTTCAAAAACAAGGACAGCTGTGTTTCTTGTCTTCTCTCAAGCCACAGCCATGGTGTAAGAGGCCTCGCAGTCAACTGTTTCTCTTGGTGCTTCGACTTTTCATTCACTCCCTCCCCCTCTTTTCTCTAGCGCTGAAGAAGTGAGCTGGAGGGCTGCCAGGGTACATGGTCACAGCTCACACACACACACACACACACACACACACACACACACACACACACACTGACCTACATACACTTCCCTGCTACCGATTGAGTCCTGCTGAACCTTTCAGCCAATTGCACATGTGGGCGGACCGCCGCTCAGCCAATAGCAGAATCTTTTCTTCTCGCAGTACAGTTTTGAGCAGAAAGGAGACCGAAAGACAAAGATGGCATGAAAGTAAAAATAAATAAATCTTAAACGAGGAAAGAAAAGAGCCACCTAGACTCAGATATACTGTAGATAAACACTGCGAGATGGACAGGAGAGAAATGTGAGCTCAGATTACAGAACTAGATGGAGCAGACTACAGGCCAAAAGACACTAATGCAAAATGCTAATGACTAGACCTCTCTTTCTGAACGATTAACCCGAGACCGTGCCCTTTCCATGCCAATCGCACCCACACCCACATCTAGGCCTGCTGGCTGGACTTTCTCATTGTATGAGCGTCAGCACTTAGCAATGTGAACTGACCAGAGCTACTGGTTTCAGCCATGTTTCTTTTTTTTTTACAGGTTAATACCAGCTTGTTTCCTCTTCTGTGGTCTGCACCACGTTTGACCTCATCTTATTGGTTTTGGTTAGATGCATCATTGGCATTATACAATTACAGGATTGTTTTACGAGCATGTGTCGTATATAAGAGGTCTTTAGTTCAAACTGTAATCATGTTTTGCTTCATTTTATTGTAATGTAGTGGTTGATAAATCCATGTAAATGTTTGAATATAGTTCATCCATCCATCCATCCATCCATTATCTTCCGCTTTATCCTCTACTAGAACGTTTTTGGCGCTGGGCAGATACACCCAGGACAGGCCGCCAATCTATCGCTGGGCACACACTCACTCACTCAGACACGCACACAAACACACTCTATATGGGGCAATTTGGAGTATTCAAGTCAATTGAATACTCCAAATTGCCCCATATAGAGTGTGTTTGTGTGCATGTCTGAGTGTCTGACGAAACCCACGCGGACACAGAGAACATGGAAACTCCACCCAGATTGGGATTCGAACTGGGAATCCCAAGTGCTGAGAGGAGAACATGCTAACCACTAAGCCACCATGCCGCCCACGCATATAGTTCACAACTTAATAAATGGATTCTAACTCAGAATTGTCTGCACTGACTCTGGACTTGAATCGGTACTTCACCGTGACTAGTTAGGTGAACTCTAATGACTTTTTGGTGGTGAAAAAATCTCTAGTGTAAATATCACTTCAAAAAAAACAAATTAATGACATTACATCAACGGTGGCTAGTATCCTTGTATACGATTACAAGTTTCTGCTTTGCAGCTATAAGTGTGCCACTATTTCTAGAAAGACTTGTTACAGGATTAAGAAGCGTGCCTGTGGAAAGTTTTGCCCAGTTATCTAGAAGATCATTTACAGGTCAGACATTGACAGGGGATTAGAGGACCTGACCAGAGCTGATTGATGGAGTTGAGATCAGGGCTCTTTTTGACCACACCACACCACACTTTTTTTACAGACCTGATCATGCTGGAGGAAAATAAGGCCTTCCCCAAACTGTTTGCCCAATTTTAGAATTATGCACTTGCCCAATGTGTATGGATAGCTGCCTTTATTTATATACCTTTAACAATGGAGCCATATAAAAAAAGTGTGTCACAACACTTGGCCATCCATCCATCAATTATCTTCATATTTATCCTCTACTAGGGTCGCAGTGGGGGTTCCCCATGCCCAGCCAGGGGAGAACATTTTGGGCGCTGGACAGATACACCCAGGACAGGGCGCCAATCCATCGCTGGGCACACACTCACCCACACCCACAAAAACACACTCTATCTGGGATAATTTGAAGAACTCAATTGACCTTGATCCATGTTTTTGGACTGCGGGAAAGTTCCAGAAACCGAAAAACCCGGAGGAAACCCACACGGACACGGGGAGAACATGGAAACTCCACCCAGATTGGGATTCAAACCGGGAATCCCTAGCACTGAGAGGCGAATGGGCTCACCACTAAGCCACCGTGCCGCCCCACACTTGGCCATCTAAGTGTATTTTAGTTTACGTTTAGGGGCCTTCCAAAAAGATTGCAAAACAAAAATATTAACATTTAAAGTTACCCTACAAAATGCAATATTTCCAGTTATTGCATTTCCAAAAAAGTGGTTTTATTCATTGAAGCGTGTGATGTTTATCTTGGTCGTCTGCATGGCAACATTACACCTCACCACCTTGCCTGGCATACATGCAATGTATATAGTGATTTTGATCATTTTTACAGATTCTCGTGGAAGTGAACCAGTTCCAAAACCAAATAAAACTAATACAGGGGAACTTTTTAGTAAATGCAAAAGACAAAGCTATAGTTTTATCACTGACTAAATTCAGATTAAAACCATATTAATAGGTCAACATGTTTGACTGATGAACGATAAAGATCTAGCTTCTCTTTGCCCAGCACTTTTTCTTTGTTATCTGCACAAATGAATATGACTATTTTCCTGCTACTTTTTCCTTTATTCTGTGAATCACCTTTCCGATTAAACTAGTTTCTGTGATCATGTATCAGATGTTATCAGATACATCTGGCAGGCATATTACTGTGCAATCCTAGCCAGTCTAATCATCCATCTACACATTACGTATAAGTGCTCACATGATCAGGCAGCTGACTAAGCCTCAAGTTTACATCTCTAATCCAACAGCATTACAATCTGCTGAACTGAGCAGTACTCAGGGCTTAGCCAACCCCCCTCCCCCCACACCCACATTCATAGAAAGCTGGGTGACAATTCAGGCTTCTGATGCTGATATGTATATTTCAGGGTATTATAGAGAAACTTGAGCTGTTTGTGAGCATATCAGGTGCCACGTTAACCAATAGGAACCAAAAGCACTAGATCTTAATGCACCTTTAGTTAACATGGCACTGAATTTGGGAATATTCTAATGCTAGAGATTAACAAATTAAAGCCACTATTTCTGCCAATGAAGCTTTATCTGGGGATTGCATACTTTGAGGCTGCAGCACTTTGGGTTTTACTTTATCTAAAAAAAAGAAAAACACCAACTTAGAATCACAGCTGCAGGAAGAAGGGAAAAGGTGGGGGTACTAGGTGAAAGAAAAGAAAAACAAAAGACGGGAAAAGAACATTAACCTTTTTTTAAGCAGAGCTGAAAGGAGTGGGAAAGAATTCACTAGACAAAAGAACGTAGACGTGTACCACAACATGGATTTGCTGTATTAGGGAATATAAGGGTGATGGTTAATAGTGCATCACTGAACACAATTGCAGTTCTTTACAAATGCACAGTAAATTATTCAGCTTAATGCCCTCAAGCATTACCATTCATTTGCTAATTACCCATTAGTGTCTGTTGATACTTCTACTTGTTTCACAGGGTTCTGATATTTCTGTGCTATTTTTCCTTTCAGTCTACTATCTGATGTCGATGTTGTCTTAAATCTCGTGTCCTTAGAAAATGGTTCTACTGTGCAGACTGTTTGCACAGCTGATGAAACACTTCTGGATGTGTATAGACAGTATATCACTGTCACGACTTGAATAGACTTTTGCGTATTAGACATTAATTTCCTGCATTAACCCCATACTCGTCATATCATTGGTTCTACAATAAAACCAACAGATGTACATGTGACACAATCAGTTCTAGGATCTGTGTAAACATATTACATGCAGCCTTGTAGAATTACATAACATGTATTAGTAACATGCATTACTAATATTAGGAAATATTCCAGTATTAACTTTAACCAGCTATTTGCTTCCAACACCTACAGAAATCCCAGTGTTCACCTGCATTTGATGGATTTACAGTATTATTATGTTGTTATGTAATATGTTGGCCTTAAGCCTAGGTGACCTAGTTTGATGACATAAGAGGTTATTTACAAACACATACTCCCTGAACTTTAGACTTCCTTAAATGGATTCATTCAAGATACTTTGAATGCTCTCGTGAATATAAACCTCGAGCAACCCACACCGTCGTACAGGCACCAGTGTAATTCAGAGCTGACTTGACTAAAAGGACAGATGGGCCCCTCATACTTTTTCACTGTGCAGGAATCTGAATGGTCATGTGACCACACTTAGCACTTCCCTATGTAGGGCAAAGCACTCAGCAATCAGGGGTTGCCTAGATATGGCTTGAAACGATGATGATGGTGGCAGGATTTAACACATGCTGCTGTTTGCCTAGGCAAATTACTGAACGTGTAGTGCTAGCTGCACCTAAGCTGACAAAAGCAGTACATGAGTTTTGCACTGTACAGGGGTTTCTTGTGTTACACACTAGTGTAATATGCTTCGTCAGTCACACTCAATAATGATACCAACTTGTGAGGGTGTATTCTCACTTCTGCTAATCTGATCGAGGTATGATCGCTGTCTGGGGCCCCTTGTAGAAAGAAAGGCGCAGTAAAGAGAAGTAATACGATAGCCAGCCCAGCAACACCTCTCAGACACACGGATACATCTCGGACCATTTGTACACGGAGAAGAGGTGCAAACATTTTGGAATGCTAACGTACATGAGTGTACAAATAATTCTAGATCCTGCACCGAATGATGTGTGGCATGAAAACAACGACTTGGACTGGACTGTGTAGGCTCATGTGTGTTTTATAAAGGGGCCTCACTCACCAAGCCAGCACATGTGGGATTAACAGGCAGCAGGGGTTGTATGGAAAGACAGAAGTGTATTAACTAAAGCCCAGGGTTCTGTGTGCTCTGTATTTGGAATTCAAAAGAGTGTGAGAATCCTTTCTGGCCTAATTTGTTTAGTGCAATGTGAACTCCTGCGTGCCATTACTAAAACCGACCATCATAGATAATAATAACTTAATGCATGTTTGGTAACAATGTATATGTCATGTGACCTTGCTAAAGAGGAAGTCTGCTATTTACAGAAACTTTGACCATACTGCCTGCAGAGTAGATGCAGCGCTCTTGCTATGGTTAGAACTTCTTGCACTGATATTTTGTATTGTAGTGATTTGCATGTAAATGCTCAGCAAAGCGAAATGCATGCATGCATGAAACTGCATGAGAATTTGTATATTTTGTTTGTATGCCATCTGAGATCATGCATCAGTCATAAAAATGCATTTTATACTAAAGGATTTAGCTATTTTAAGTTTTCTGTCATACATACAGTCATACAATGGCAGTGGAATGGATTAAAGACTCCTCACAACAATGTCATAAAGTTTGTTTGAAAGTCAGTAAATCAAAAAACCAGTAGCTCAGACAAAAAACAAAAGTCAGCACAAGTTAATGACCGATGAGGTCTAACATATATAGTTGTGTATTGTCTCACTGACATACAGCCTAACCCAGAGCTTGAATAAAAACCTAAAGATCTGTTTTTCTTTATTTCTTTTAACATCTGGTGTTCTGATTATTTTAATGCAACTGCGAGGAGAAAAAAAAAGGATGAATGTTATTGCCATGAACAGGCTGTGTACATGGTGCTAATGAAAGAGTGATGGCAGCCTGAATCTGCCATGGCTCAAGATGCCTTACAGCTCTGGGGCAATTTTATGCCCCCATAAACTGCAGTACACTCAGGACGAAGAAAAAAAAGAAGAAGAAGAAAAAAAAAAAAAAAAAAAAAAGAAAGACAGTCAAAGAGGCTAGGGGGAGGGTATATAGAGGCAATGTGAACAAAACCAAAAATGCACATGTCTAAGGAAGTCACATCTAGAGATCTAGAAAAGGAGTGCAGCCTTCAATGTGTTACAGTGCTGATAAAGTTTCATGTTTAAACCTGTTAACCAGCGCTTAAAGAACCCGAGAAGGTGTCGAAACTTTACGTTTCTCACATATCATTAAATATTCCATATGCGGACAGTGAAACACAGGTACGCACACAGCAAACATGTAGAGCACTATGAGAAAGGAGCTATAGATAGCACAGAAAAATGGCTGCTTCGCACACTTTAGCCACATGTGAATATCTCACTTGGTACATGCTAGAACTAAGAAAGTGCTGATGCAAGGCCACATTAACCAGTCTGGTTTCCATGTTTAAATATAAGCATTAACTATAGAAGCTGCGCATTACTAATTGCACATGATCAGATTTCCATTTTTGAAGTAAGGATAAAGCATTTAATATAAATAGATTTCAGCACATTTCATATTGTTAGCAGAAAATAAAATGTTAATACCACTTGCATTCAGCTTCTATATAGACTCATTATGGCTTA
The DNA here is from genome assembly GCA_019802505.1 of Corydoras sp. C115. Taxonomy (NCBI): domain Eukaryota; kingdom Metazoa; phylum Chordata; class Actinopteri; order Siluriformes; family Callichthyidae; genus Corydoras; species Corydoras sp. C115. The sequence goes on along the minus strand of JAFMOC010000009.1, from coordinate 1,698,526 downwards.
TACTTAAAGTTATGACTCAATAGTAAGCGGAATGTTTGTGTGAATAAATATAGACAGTCTATATTTATATATTATATTGTATACTATATATTTAGTATCTGCATAATGTATAAATATACTGAAATAACTTAATATTTATAACTTAACTTAATATAACTTAATATTAATAATCCAGTCAACATTAGCAGCAATAGCATTTTCATGTCTTGGCATTTTGACATTAGTAGTTACCACATTTACTTGTGGTTATTTATCAGACACTGTTTTCACACACAGGGTTGATACAGCACCCCTGACATTTAAACATACAACGTTTATATGTATAGCCCAACATCCTATCCACCGAGCTACCACAGCCTTCAGCAAGTTCTTGTTCTTTGTCATTTTACCATTTGACTATACAAAACTGATATTAGATATGTCAAGTCCAGGATATCTGGTTTCGTTCATTTGTATAACTATAACCCCATCCCCATTCTCATAAACGATGGCACAAAATGTCACCTGCTGTCCGCAAATAAAACTGTATGCTGTTGTGACTTGTGGCCAGAAAAACAGTGTTAAATGCCACTATTTTCATATGTCATCATTTAAATAGTTGCTGTGACAAACACCCTCATAATACTGCAATACAGTTTATATATAGTTTATGATTCACCATAACTCATGCCTGGGGAGAATTTTCCTTCTTGTTAACATTCCCAGAATGCCCACATAGAATGAGTCCCCCACTGAGACCTGGTCCTTTCGAGGCTTCTTCCTAAATGTTTTAGGGTTTTTTCCTTTGCACTGTCTCATTGTCTTGCTCTTTAGGGTGCCACAACAAAGTACACTTTTGTGAAAAAGCACTTTGTGTAAATAAACTTGAAATAAGACATACATGCACTTTAGAGATTAAAAAGCAGCCAATTGTGAAATAAAAGTACAAATTATGCCTTAAAATGTGCAGTTATCGTATGTAGTCCTCATTTATTTAAATGATTACAAGTCAGGTCATTTAGAACAAGTCACAACGTGGACTAACATTTTGCAGTGAATTTCAACCCTTGTGAAAAGCAATTGTTTGGTCACAGAGGGGTGTCAGTCTGCAGAGATACTACTGAGACTCTGACTACAGAGAAGAGGAAATGTGACAATAGTGGCCTGAATAACATACTAAATTAAGAGGTCTTTAATAAACCAAAAGATATGAGATAAATTCAAACAAACATGAAGTATTAATAAAATGCCCAGTGTCTAGTATTAAACCCAGGTTGGGGGAAACAATAACTATCAATCTGCAGCTTGCAACTCCCTCGACTCATTGTTCTTAGAAAACAGTGCTGCTGAGCTCAGCATTTTCTGCTTAGAGAATACACTAGACCATTAACTTTACCCAGCGTTCTTCTATTTAATGGCATCTCTGAGTCTATTTTTCTTCACAGCTATTGACGAACTGTAACTGCTTCAGTGAAATTATTTATCTTTTGAGCATACATGGCTATAATCTGCTTAGGGGAGTCTTTTGACAGGGTTAGTAGTGTTGACTGGATGAGAACTGGGGCACGATAATGTGCATATAAGGGCAAACTAGGGGGCAAAGGCCAAAGCCAAAAACCTCCGACCTGTCTACTTTTAAATCACTTCTTAAAACCCATCTGTTTCGGATCACTTTTCGGATCTAATTTGATATTTTATTTCTGTTTGTGCTTTTTAATTTTGCTTTTCTTATTGTATAACTGCATTAATGTTAATATGTCTTATGTCTTTTAATGATATACTGTTTTATTTGTTTTTGTAAAGCGTCTTTGAGGTCCCTAAAAGCACTATATAAATAAAATGTATTATTATTAAAAACCAAACCTTTAAGTACACTCATGTTCTAAAATGATATAGTAGCTGTGGCAACCATTGTCTATGAGCTATTAAAGTAGTAGTGGCAACCGTTGTCTATAAAGAATTTGCAGTTGTGGCAAACCTTGTCTATAGCAAGTAGTTTCACATTTTCATTCATTAAATAAGTCAGTCCATTAAATTCTGCTATATTACAAAATAATTAATACAGAATTAAATACTAGTGTACAAATACCACAGAATTAGAGTTATCTACTGACACATAAGGTATTTGCAATGTCCAGAGCATTCCATCCTTAAATATGCAGGAATGATATATAATAATAAAGTCTATCAGTTAAAAAACATAAAAAAAGAAAACAATGGGTATGGCTTAGCGCATTGCACAATCCATTTCATGTTTCCTGCATAATAAATAAAAAACACTCAAATTATTACAAGCTGGCACTAATTTGGGGGAATGCAAATGAAAAGCAATCACTTCATTATTCTGCATCATTGCATCGGAGCCAGTAATCACCTAACTGGCCGGAGCCAGCACTCTATTAATGTTCACCAGGTCTGCATGTTCACAAGGGCCATCTTAAATCAAGGTGTTTTAAAGCATGTCAGTTTGTCCTCTTCCTCGTTTAAGACATCTTTCCCGATACGGCATCCAAATCAGAGTCGGTTTCATCACGGACTTCTCCAAGCGGCTAAGTGCTCCTGAAACAGAACTCTGGCTTTATTGTAGCCAATTAATTTTTCATCAACTACAATTTAAGTTCCCCTGCTCGGTGCCACCGCCATGGCAGAGAGCAGTAATTGAAAGAGACAGATTGTGAGGAAAACAAATTAAACTTTCAAAAGCCTAGGGTCAAAGCATTTCTCGTGGGGGTGGCTGGAAGACGAGACAGTGCTGCTGGCAGAGGGCAGTTTTTCGGGGTGAAGAGAATGAAACTCTATGGTCTACGGATTTCGGTGACTAAAATATTTTTATACTTTTATTGTGTGAGGTGATAACGATATTTTATACTGTCTGAATTACCCTCAACTGGAGATTTATACCAATGCTGCTCATATCAATACCAATTTTACCTCATATCAGATGTATTATATACACACTTGCAGGCAGTTTGTGGATTTTTCTCACTAGCATATACTTAATAGTCAATAAATTATGAACATCTTGCTAAAATTAAGCCCCTTGAGCTATAAATCTGCCAAGGATCCTGAAAAGCATGTCAAATGTCATGGTAATTGATGCAACGGTAGGATTTGTATGGGAATCACACACACACACACACAAGATTTCATTCTTACTGAAGAAGTGTGTTTTGCTAAGAACCAAAAAAAAATTTCAACTCCCAGTTCCACCAAGTACTATAGCTTAAGTGCCCTTGGGCAAGGCACCTAACCCCCAATTGCTTCCCATATGTGTGTGTGTGTTTTACTGCATGGATGGGTTAAATGTGTATGAGCACAGTGGGCGAAATAGATCACTAGCACATTATTACTTTTTATCTATTTCTCTAAGGAAACTGAAATGCTAATATACGCCCTGAGGTTTAATGAGGCAGGACTGTAAAAGGTACATGACACGAAACAGCACATCACACATGTTCACTGAAGCAGAATGACATTAAAGGTCTTGCGCCATGTTGTGATTTTCACACTCCTTCATATCTGATCCTAGCAAATGTTTCCATTTTCACTATTACTGACCGATCGCATGCACTCAACAGCCAAATTGTATTTATACTGCAGTGTCACATAACATTGACATGATAGTGACTGTGTTGTGCCAACCTGAGCAGTATCGTTGGACTTTTCCGAACAACTATTCACATAATAACCACATTATAGTTATGAAAATGACTGGGCCTATAATTGCTCTCGCGGTCGCGTTGGCTTTGTTCTCTGGGCACTCAATGGTTATTGCTCGTGCCGTTTTTTTCCACTTCTCGTGGACATGTACAGACTCACTTACAATACCATTTCTGCATTAATGGCCACATTTCATCTAGCTGAGAGTGTGTTTTACAAAAAAGCTAAAATCTCATTAGATTGCAGTTCTTGATGCATGATTAATGTGAAATTAAATAATGTGTGCACGTGTATGTGGATTTTTCACTGTGGGCATCTGTCATCCGCTGTTACCCTTCACAGAAGAGTGAGAAACTAAAGTACTTTTCGATGGTATGAGGGTGTGAGGCATGATTTGCCTGTTTTCCAACCACCAATTTAATTTAAAGATTTGCATGTTAGATGGATTTTTGCATGAATATGAATGAACTCATCACTGTGAAAATCTTAGAGTTATTTATGATATCAGAATTAATATAAATATTCTTTGCTTCATATTATATTATGTCCACTAAGTGCAAAATATATATGTGCAATATAGAACAAGTGCAATATGTTCTAGTGAAAATTGTGCAATACGGGTATTTCATATTGTTTGTATATATTATGCCTTATATTTTATTTTACTTAAATTTATTCACACATAGTATTATTATATTGGTTTTTATTTTGTCCCTGTTTCTTACTAGCACCTTTGGAGTTGCAACCAAATTTCATTGTAATGAAAATTATAATAACATTAAAGGCGATTCTGATTCTGATTCTGATATTATATATTCAAATTGTGTTCACACACAACCAGCACATTACTCCCTTAACACACCTGCAGCAGCTGACAAATCTAAAGCCATTCTCACCGGTGGATATCCTCACCCACCCGCCCACCCACCCGCACTTTCTGTTTTCATCTCATTTCTTCTCTCCTCTTTCTTCTCTATGAATCACACATAATTGTAAACACACACACACAGAGACACACACTTTGTGGTTACGGTACCAGTCCGCGAGGCGCCCACACCATCTCACTCTCTTGTGACCTTACACCACCACACATAGACAGCCATAGCAACTAGCCACCAATCACATGACGATACAAAAGGACACATTATTCACACAATTACCATGAGCATATACAAATCCAACACACTGCTACAGAAATGATGCAACTGAAAATCATTCAGAGTCATTTCAGATTTTAGTATTTTGATTATTTGGACTTTAACGAATGATAAAATTACTCTGTGAAAACGTATTGCAATTTTATTTTTTTCAATACATAATAATAATAGTTTGGGCGGCACGTGGCTTAGTGGTTAGCACGTTCGCCTCTCAGCGCTAGGGATTCCCGGTTCGAATCCCCATCTGGGTGTAGTTTCCATGTTCTCCCCGTGTCTGCGTGGGTTTCCTCCGGGTTCTCCGGTTTCCTCCCACAGTCCAAAAACATGGATCAAGTCAATTGAATTCTCAAAATTGCCCCATATAGAGTGTGTCTGTGTGAGTAAGTGTGTGCCCAGCGATGGATTGGCGCCCTGTCCTGGGTCTATCTGCCTGAGATGTTCTCCCCTGGATGGGCATGGGGAACCCCACCGCGACCCTTATAGAGGATAAAGCGGGAGATAATGAATGAATGAATAATAGTTTGCTGCCCTACTGTTTATTACGCAATTTATACACTGTACCTTAATTATGTTAATCAAATCAAATTTTAAAGTTCATTACAAACAGGTCCCACTCTTCTGAGATGTTTTTTTTTCCAGGATTTTAAAGTACCTGGGGGACTATTTGCCCATTTATGTAAAAGAGTGTTTGGAAGATCAGACACTTATGTTAAACCAGAGGGGGCTGGCTCAAAATCTACCCTTTAGTTCATCCCAAAGGTGTTTAATGGGGTTGAGGTCAGGTTCTCTGCAGGCTAGATAAGCAAGTGTGCCCTGGAGCACAGTCATGAAAACTGTTCCCCCAAAAGTTGGTAGCATACATCCAGACAGGGCCTGATTTCATACATCCATTGCTATGGAACTAAATAGAACACAAGCACTCAATGAATAAGAGAAGTCTCCATATACTGTACTCATGTGTTTATGATGTTACCTTAATGACTTAATGAGAGCTATTAATTGTGGGTTTTTCTTTTGTTATTATGTGAGCACTATTTTTAGAATCCACTAACACTGCTCCACCTTTTTCCCTCAAACACAATAAAAGGTCTAACCCTCTTAAAATTACTAATGTGTTAAGTATGTTCTACCACCAGCCAAATAATACCTGCTCAGGGAAGGTTCTTTGGTGGTTTCTTTCCATTGTATTTCCATAAAATCTTTTTTATCTAAGCTCAGATCTGTACATTTTTTGGCCCCGGGGCCAAACCTGTCCTTTTGGCTCACCCTGTCAGGCCCACATCATGTAGATAACACACATACACATACAGTACACAAGTAAAGGTAGTATGTAGATGCAAAATTAACACAATGCAGTTGGATTATTACATGCACACAGTACAAAAAAGGATCCTTCAGAATAATCCCAGATTTCAATTTGGCCCCTTAAAAAAATAATTACCCAGCTCTGATATAGATCATATGCTGGTCAGTTATTTAATGTAAGTACTAGATAAATGTGCAAAGCAAAGTTCATCATTTAAAATCATTACTATTCTCATAGCATCTTTTCTATGTATTCAAAGCTGCTGTACAAGTTTTCAGTTTGCTCAAAAGCATACCAGCAGGTGTTCGGCAACACCATTTCACTAATATTTTACAAAAATGTAGAATTAATACATTAAGCAGTGAATACTTCAGGGGCCGCTTTGGGAACAAGGTGTAGAGTAGATCATTTGGCACTAAAGTGATGAGCCACAAGCTGTAATGGAATCCTAAATCAATAAAATATCTCGCAAAGCATTCTAGTGTACCACACACACACACACACACACACACACACACACACACACACACACACACACACACACACACACACACTGCATGTGACAGATTGTTAGCAGCCACAGCACACTGTATAACTGCCGATTTTCTATCTTACATCCTTTACTGGTGATTGGAGGTTTATGAGCACTGCAATAACACCTATGCTGACAGTTCTTCCCCAACCCCCTCCTCTGCATCTGCAGTGGATCCACCAGAACAAAGGAAAGTCCTTCATGGCACCATATATACTCATTAATCTGGACAAAGAGCTCACACCATGAGCAGCACTGTGCACTTTCATTGTATTAGTTGACTGATGTATGTGATCCTCATAACTCAGTAATGATTCTTCATTTTCTGTGTCCATTTCGCATCGGAATTATGGACCAGCGGCTAAAACGTTTACCCACTTATGCATATTAAAGAAGCCCTCTTCTAAAAGGCTTGCATTAGATCACTATCATACAAATTTAAGCCATGGGATGTTTGATTCATGTTATACCAACGTCCAGCTAAACAGAACCCCACAGCATCTTAGGTTATCCATCTTCCTCCTTGTCCAGCTTGCTAGATTTAATTTGGCACACTGGCGCAGTGCCAGATCTAGCCAGAGCCAGATGTCCTTCACACTTGCTTTGTCACACTGAACTGCAATCATGACAACATGCTGTTGCTCACACACCAGTTTTAACGCTTATAGTTCAAATCAGTGGTATAAATGGCAGAAGACGAACTTGGGTCAACTCCTTTGTTTATTTTGAAGGATGATATCGAAAGAGGACGATTTCTGTGGGTCAGAGTCAAAGTAAATACTGACCACACTTTAAAACTGAATAGACAAATGTACTAAAACATGTATTTTATTCTGTCCCACTGCCACAGGTGTGTAAACTCAGCACATAGTCATGCATTATAAACAATTGTATGCCTATGTGTTGGTAGAAACAGTTCGGGGGAGGCCCGTTTTCTTCCAGTATGTACCCCAATGTGCACAACAGGACATATAAAGGAATAATTAAATTTACATTTAGTCTTTTTACAATTTTATTTTTATACATAAAGATAAAGTGTTATGGTAATATATTTTGCCGATTCGATTAATCGGAAACAAACCGGGAACCTTAAGGTCACAAGGCCATTGTCTCTTTGGCTTGCTCTTTGGGGGTTCAGGCTCATAACACTGTAAAGCTGTTTTGTGGCAATTTACTGTTGTAAAAAGCACTATATAAATAAATGAACTTGAACTTGAACTTAAGGCTGGTACCTTAACCACAAGCCTACAATTGCCCTGTAGTTGTCATATACATAACTACTAACAAGAGATATAATAACAAGTCAAAGCAGTAAGTTAGGGAGTAACCAGCTAAACAGCAGCATTATCAGTCTGGACCATTTGCCGTTCTGGTTCCATAACCCCCCCCCCACCCGTTTTTTTTTTTTTTTTTTTTAAATAGAAGTTTGGGTAGGTTTGTTGTAAAAGAACTTTAATGACTTGATAGCGTGCTGACATTAAGCCTTTTAAACATATTTGGATTAATCTATGTAATTATAATAATAGGGAAACATTCCCAGAAACGTACTCCAAAATCTTACAATGATTCTAATTCATAGAGATTCATGGTGAATGTGTTTATAAGTTAGGTCACCTTGACTTTCCTCAACCCTAATTTACAAAAGATACAACCAGGGGGCAAATAACATCTCCTATTTACCCATCAGCTTGTCTCCACACAGAAACACACCAATCCCACAAAAACCTCTGTTCATCCCAAACTGGAATCAATCACCCTGAATTTTTTGCAGTGAGACTGTAGCATTAACCGCTGCACCATGTGCCGTGTGCATATTATCAGCATGAAGCCTAACTACACAGCTACAATGATGCTCTAGTGGATCTTTGCGTCTCTGTGGTGTTAGGCCAACATAGCAGACCACTTAAGTGTCCTTCACGAATTCCACTTTATTAAGTGTAAGAAGTCTGGAGGTGGAAAATGGTCTTGAACGGCCAGCTAAACTGATTAGTCAGAATGTTTGAGGAAATGTATGACATATTTGAGTTTCTTAACTTCTCGTTTTGCTGTGGTTGCAATCACATAATCCATGATCGTAGACTCTTCTGCTCTCTGTAACCCTTAATCCAGTTTTGGACCTGCTGAATCGACTGTGCAAACGGTCTCTCACTATTGACCCTCTGAATAAGTGTGTTAATGTGCTAACCAATGTGCTGACTCCATCCCTAAATTATGGCAAGTGATTAGCAATTTGTTGTTTTCTTGTGGTTTATATAACCATAGTGTGCAGAAAAGACCCTAAATCAGCAATATATAAAAAGGCAAGATGCAATTTAACGCAAGTGAAAAAAATAAGTGGCAAAACTGCCAGAATGCAGCTATAATCGTGAGCCTGCAGGTGTCCTAGTACTAGCTACAAGCACTGTGCATTCCACTAGCATCCCACCAAACCTGTGAAGACTCAGGATACAGCCTTAAATGTTATATAAACATCGATGTAAATGCAAAGTCAATGCCTTATGTCGCCTTCCATCTGCTATATGTATCAGTTGTGAGAATGCTGGAATGTGCATCTTGGTGCATTAGACGTTAAATGAGTTAATAAGTTAATACAATTAAAAAAAATTTTTAAATGTACATTTATAATAATTGTAAATTAATATGTCCAGAGATTAGCACATCCACCACTCAGCGCTGGGGATTCAGGTTCAAATCCCAATCTGGGTGGGGTTTCCATGTTGTCCCAGTGTCTAGGGAATAGGCTGTTCTAAATTGCCCCTATATAGTGTGTGTGTGTGCTCAGCAATAGAAGATGCACCAACCACATTGCAGGTGCACCTTCTTATTTTTTACGCAAACTTTTTTGATTCGCTTTGTAGGTCTAGAATAACAGAGTGCATTCAGTTTCGCTACAGACTCCGGGAGTCCCCTTTACTTTGTTCTTTAAAGGTCAGGACCCCCCAGAGCACCACCACAGAGCAGGTGTTATCTAGGCAGTGGATGACTGGCACAGCACTGCAGTGATAATGAAATGGTTGTGGTGTGTATTGTCCTAGTACGAGTAAGTCAGACACAGCGGTGCTGCTGAAGTTTTTAAATGCCGTCTACACCCGCCTTGAAATGTGACAGACGCATCCACCCGCACCGTGCTGAAATAAAATCAGAGATTGCAGATAACGATGTTCACAGGACACTGTCTACACCAAGGTGTTAAATCATTTATAAACTCTGCTGCGTCTGATCCACTGCAGTGCTAAAAAATCATTCACCGCCTCTGATACCCGCTTGGTGGGAGTTCTGATCATTAAAGAACAATGCATAAGGGTCTAACGAAGTAGAAATAGATATACACTCCAACTCATTCACTTCGCTCTGGTGATGAATGTTGCCTGGCGATTCCACCTCACCGAGGTGCTAATTCTCACTCCGATGCGTTCACTTCAAACTGGTAAAATGATCTTCCCAACTGTCAGTAAGGCGGAGTCACTTGGCATCCTTAAGAAACAACTGAAAACACATCTAACACAAACAAACAAAAAAAAGGGGGTGTGGAGGATAGAATAATGATCAGGTTTGAAAATTCTACAGTGTGCCTGGGTTCTACCTTAACTACTGACTTGTGTTGTTCTCATTTGTATTGTTGCTTTGGATAAATCATCTGCTAAATGAATAAATGTAATTGTAAATGTAATTGACTACAACCCTTAATTAAAGAAAATGAGACGTGGTGGTGGCGGCATGGTGGTTTAGTGGTTAGCACGTTCGCCTCTCAGCGCTAGGGATTCGAATCCCAATCTGGATGGAGTTTCCGTTTCCATGTTCTCCCCGTGTCCACGTGGGTTTCCTCCAGGCTCTCCGGTTTCCTCCCACAGTCCAAAAACATCTCCAAATTGCCCAATATAGAGTGTGTCTGTGTGAGTAAGAGTGTGCCCCTGGCACCCTGTCATGGGTGTGTCTGCCTAGCGCCTGAGATGTTCTCCCCTGGATTGGCATTGGAACCCCCCCCCCCCCCCCGCGACCCTGGTGGAGGATAAAGCAGAGGGCAATGGATGGAGGATGGAGACGTGGTGGTATGTGAAACTTCCAAAACGAACAAGGAGCTAATGAACTGATGACGTAGCAGGTGTATTGCATGGGTGCTATTAAAAAGCATGGCAGTAACATTTAGTTTCATAGTTTGGACAGTTACATAGTTACATTTTTTTTTCACGACTTATCTCTTTGTTATCAGATCAAATAATTCTGATCTTTATTATTTAATAAACAGCCAGTATCTTTTAATTCTGTGACAGATGGATCCCTCCCTTTTAAGCACACCCCAGACTAAACATGGAGCACTTGGCCGAACAGACATGCAATGCCACGGCAGGAATCATAAGCTCTGTGACATATGACAGTGCCCAGTAGCTAGAAAATCTTGTGCGAGGACTGCAAGTGTTATCGCCAAGAGACAAGTTTTGCCCTTGACATTTGTTGCACGAAGTAGGTCTTTATAATCAGCCTCCTATTTCAACAAAGTGTCTGCCACAGGTCATTCGCAAGTGGAGAAAAGCTTTAGATTTACACTGTATAGGGGCCTAGGGCTGAATATTAATCTTAACCTTAATCCTATATGGGGCACTAAGGTCGTGGGGGGGAGGGGGGGCTAGGGGACTCCAGAGGAGACCCACCCAGGACAGGGCGCCAATCCATCTCTGGGCATATTCATTTGCACACACACACACACACACACACACACACACTAGGTTAATGGGGCAATTCAGTTAGAAAAATTTTGAGCAGTCAATTCACCTTAAATCTATGTTTTGGGACTGTGGGAGGCAACCCCACCAGGACACAGGGAGAAAATGGAAACTCCACCCAGATAGGGATCCAAACCTGGACGTGCTAACCACTACGCCACCACCATACGCCACCTAGGGCTACATTTTGCCCGAAAAATATATTAGTGTTACTTGACTAGAACTGGCACAGCAGGTTTATATATCGGCCTACTCTATGTACTTCGCCCAGCCTTGGCAACCATGGAGTATATTGTTCGCTTTCCTTCACAATGAAGCTCTAAAACGTAAATGTAATATCTTCAGGGAACATAATGGAGTTATAGAATGTATGTGTTCTTTAGATTAGTAGGAGGATCTGTTTGAGAAATATGATCATGCTCGTGGTCGGGTCTGGGTAATAACTTGGTTTCAGATCTATTCATAGGTCAGTGCCTCCTGCGGCAAATTTGTTACGCAAGCCACAACGCCCAGTTTAAATGCCAGTGCTTGGCAGCTCTGGAGTGAAGGCTTGTAGACGTTCCACCTTCCTTGTGCTTTATTACAGGTCATCCATTAATGCGCGCCAGTTCCCTCGCTGTGCACAGAGGCGCATCTGCCTTTGATTTACGACTCTTTGTTGGCAGCTGCTATTGTTCCACGCAGGCACGACCGACCAGAACCTGTAGTCAACCTCAAATCCTTGGCTGGCGCCTGCCTAAATGTTTTGTATACGCGCATGATGTCATTTGGATTGCCCGAAACTTGAGTCACGCGAGCGCGTGTCTGCGCCTCGAAGCTCGCGCGCGCCAGAGCATGTGTTCATTGTTTTTGTTTTGGTTGTGATGGGGGAGGGGGTCGGAAGGGGGGGGGGGGGGGTTAGTCGGTGTCGTCGCTGGATGCCAAGACATATGCCCGCTCCCTTAACGCACTTGGATGACAGGATAGGACCAAGTGCCCCTGCGATCGTGTGCATGAAATACAAAGCAAGCCTGGATTTTCACATCGTGCAACGTGCATTAAGACACAAGCTGCACCCTGGGTGACCCCTCGACTTACCTTCCATCCAGCGGAGCTGTTGCTGTCGCCTTTGTCTTTGAAATAGGCCACATTTTTGACCATCCAGTCGTAGATCTGAGACAGGGTCAGCCTCTTGTCCGGTGTGCTCTCTATGGCTTTTGTGATGAGGTCCGCGTAGGACAGGTTGCCCCATGCGTTCCTGCGCGACGACGATTTGCGCGGCGTTTGCTGTGGCACCCCGTGCCCATTGAGCTCTGCAGAGGGGGGCTTATTGTCCAAGTGGTTCGGACACGACACCGGGGACCCTGCCTGAGTCTGATCCGCACCCGTGCTCAGCTCGTTGCCATTGTCCGTGGCTCGGCCAGCGTCCCCCACGGCCATCGCGCAGTCCTCCTCATCGTCCTCTTCCTCCGGGATGATGTCCGCATCGTTAGGCTCGGGCTTTACCGAGCTGGACTCGGGCAGCGGCCAAGTGCATGACCTGGGACGCTTCTGCGGCTCGAAGTCCGGGTCTATAGCCACGGCCAGGGGTTCTGGGGACGCCGTACTTTCTGCCATCACGTCGCTTCTCACGAAAGTCACAAATTCGAGTTAGATGCGTAGTGGCGCGCACACGCGTGCCATGAATGCGCCCGTGGAATTTGGATAACGTCTGCTGGAATCTAAGAACTAAATATGTCCTTTAAAGCAAACGACTCGGGCATCAATGACAGGTCCTTCGGCTCCCAGTGGGTGCTGCGATCGGATTTGGAACAAAAGCACGAACTAAACCCGAAAAGCCGTGCAGACGGCAGATTGCACGGATTCCGTGCTCGCCACTCAGCTCACTGATGTAATGTAACGCAGCTATATCTCTCTCGCCAATAGTCAGGAAGAGAGCGGCGCAACGTCACTTAAACCATCCCATTCAATCATTTAGTCTGCGTGTCTAATCTGTAGGATCGGGCAGCACGCCTCGATCGGAGCAAGCGGCTGTGCGCATGGAGCTGCCTTCACGTCGAGCCCCTTTCTGTTTTCTAAAACAGGATACAGTTCAAAACCAAACAAGCAACAGAAAAAAAAACAGCGTGCGCCAATAGATCCAAGTGCGCGTCTTTTAAGGGCGCACGATCGGCTCAGTGCCGCCGTTCTTCAGACCCCAAAACGGCGATCGGTTGCTCCTCCGGCACGCAGTGAGCCCCAAAGCAACTTACAAAGGACTGAGTGAGGGCAGAGAAGGCGATGAGATGCTGTTAGGCTAAACCTGTCATCCTTCCCTCCGCACATGGGATCGCCTTTTAAAGGGACATACGCGCACAAGTCGACACGCGCGCTCGCCCCCACGCACGCACGCACGCACGCAAGGACAAGTTCGGGCAAGCCTCTCGAGATCGCCAAATATAGTGCACGTTGTGCAGGAATGACAAGAAGGGCCAAACAGGTTTCACACATGATCATTTCATGCACTTTCGCATCGACCGCCTTCCCAGAAATTAGTGCAGATCAACGGGGTTGTGGTCAAACCATCACTTGTGAGGGCAAACCGACAGAGGGACACGATTCTGGGGCAGGGATTAGGTTGTTCGGTACAGTTCCCCACCTCCCGGCGCATCTCCATGGCGACCGTGCATCATCCGAGCGCATAGAAGCATTTGGGTTGCATTGCATGCAGTTCTCCACGTTGGCCCTTTAATCCAGCGTGAAGTTCTTGCCAGAGATGATGACACACCCCTTCTGTTTGGGAATGACGTCATTGGCTAAGCAATGAAGAAATACTAGTTTGTATTGCTGCCCATCATTTAGATCTTAATGTAGCAGAAGAAAATAGCAGGTCCAACAATGTGGGCTTGGAAATTGTCCTTATTTATTATCATATGTTTTTATTTATTGATTTAACCTTTCACAGCAGATTCCTATACAGCAAACACAAATGCTAGATAAATAGGTTGGTTGGCATCAGGCAAAAAATATTCAGTCTATGTTCAGATTTGAAAAAATGGAATTAAATAACATCTTGGTGTATGTGGTTAAAGCAACAATATGATACATTGCGACTGTTGATTATGAATCCACTTTTAAGTAATGGGGTCCACTTTTAGGTAATGGGGATTTTGGTGGATGGAATTAATACTTAGAACAATAAAAACGAAGAAGGGTTAAGTGCATGTACCTATCTGTGACCAAAAGGATAGTTTTAGATTCCTTTGTTTCATCTCATGCCGATACTCTGTTAGAATGAACAGCAGGGCTCCAGATGCAGTCAGCAAGTCTGGACACAAAGGAGTGGCTTTTCAACCTTTTTTTTTATCTGATTGCTGCCTTAATGCTGATTAACAATGTAACCCGGAATCATTAAGTCGGTTTGTTTACCATCACCTCAGCGTTTAAATTGGGCCGGGTAGTTTTAGGCAGACATGCTTGGAAACATGTCATGACATGTCATCACAAGACACGTTAAGGCAAATAGTGCCTTGTGCAAAGTTTGGGCACCCATAGTCAAATTTACCATTTAATTGATTTTCCTGGAAAAACTGTATCTCATCACTACATGGAAAAATGGGAAAAGCTTAAGTGTTCCCTGATTTGATTGCAGTTGCTGTTAATTTACTTACATTTTATAGACAAATCTACTGGGACCAAATTGAATTCAGGTGTTTCATTCGGTCCCATTGCAACAGGTGTTTAAAATCAAGTACAACGGCCAAGCATTTTGGATAACTGCTAGAATAATTTGAGAAAGGCCCTTTTCTGTGTCCCAGGACACAAAGCAATGTCCATAAAGACACGATTGGATAAGTTTGGTGTGAAAGACTGGCCCACATCCTAGGGCTCAAGCCTATTAAATAACTTTGAAAGAACGAAGACTGAGACCCGACATGTTGTTCAACCTCAGTGTCTAACCTTAATCCTTGCTCTGCAGGATGAATAAGCTAAAAATATCCAGTCACACTACAAAATGTTGTAGAAACAACATTTCTACAACATTTTGTGTCTAACCTTAATCCTTGCTCTGCAGGATGAATAAGCTAAAAATATCCAGTCACACTACAAAATGTTGTAGAAAACCATCATAAAGAGGGGTAAACTATTGTAAAGCAGCAGCAATTTTAATGCAATGCTATAAATGCTCCTGTATGTGCACTGAATTTAGTACACATACTGTATCCATCCATCCATTATATTCCATACTGGGGACTAGGGGGGGGGGGGGGGTCGGCATGTCTGTCCAGGGGAGAATGCTTTAGGCACTGGGCAAATACACCCAAGACAGGGTGCCAATCCTTTACTAAGCACATAAACACTAACACACAGCAAATAGGGGCAATTAAGATTTACCTTGCCAATATACCTTGAATCCATGTTTGTGATTTCCTGTGGGAAGAAACCAGAGAACCCAAAGAAAACTCACTCAGACACGGGGAGAACATGAAAACTCCACCCAGATTGGGATTTGAACCTGGTTTCCCAGTGCTGAGATGTCACTGTGTCACCATGGGACAAAATAAAACTTAAATTGTGATTCTCGCAAAAATAATATCACATTTAAATTGATTTAATTGTACAAATAAGTTACATCATTTCTTTTTTCAAAAGCTATTTATCTAAATCAGATTTACGGGAGTGCTAAAGTCTATTTCAGTGCTCATAAGGCGGAGAAACATTTATACCAGTGGGCAATTTTATATCCTAAGTTTACCCACTGGCTTGGACTGTGGCATGTAACTAGAGTTCCTAAAGTAAAACCCAGACATGGGAATGCAAAGACATGCCTGTTCACCCTGCCCAGAAATGCTGTGAAATTCCCCCTGCCCAGAAATGCTGGGCATCATTCACTGTGCCACCCCTAACAAAAAAAAAATACACACACGTCATACAGGGGCAATCTAGAGCAGCCAATTCACCTCGATTCCATATTTTTGGACTGTAGGAGCAAACTGGAGAACACAGAGAAAACCTACATAGACATGGGGAGAACATGAAAACAACTCCACCCTTAAACTAAGTCACCATGCCGCACTTAATATAAACATAAAATATAATATAGAACTAATTAAATAGTAATATGTTTTTTTCTGATGAATAAATTAAAAACACAGAGAAACATGTCAAGTATAAGCACATTTTTATTAACACATTAACACATATTACACCATATGTTTTAATACGTGGCTCTGCTTTTTGGCTAACAGCATCTACTTTAATTAGGCTTTCTATAGGATTCTGGCGTGTGTGTGAAGGTATGTGTGAGAAGGTTTGCTCGTTCAGGGAAAGTTATGTTCATTCATTCATTCATTATCACCCGCTTTTCCTCTATTAGGGTCGCGGTGGGGTTCCCCATGCCCATCCAGGGGAGAACGTCTCGGGCGCTGGGCAGATAGACCCAGGACAGGGCGCCAATCCATCGCTGGGTACACACTCACTCACTCAAACACACTCTATATGGGGCAATTTTTAGAGAACTCAATTAACTTGATCCATGTTTTTAGACTGTGGGAGGAAACCGGAGAACCCGGAGGAAACCCACGCGGAAACGGGGAGAACATGGAAACTCCACCCAGATGGGGATTCGAACCGGGAATCCCTAGCGCTGAGAGGCGAACGTGCTAACCACTAAGCCACCGTGCCGCCCTGGACAGTTATGTTATTATAGAAAAAAAACCTTCCCCAAAATGTTGTCAGAACAACTGGCAACTATAAACAAAGAAAAACTTGAAACTCCTTTGTTTTGGACAGAACAGAGGCCGGTGTTCACAGGACTGGTTGGTGTAAAAGGGTTTAATGACAAATAATGGAAAGTTGCAGCTGGTAAAATGGTTTTGCCCAGTAATTAAAGCCACAATAGCTGATTTCTGACAAAAAAGTCTTCCACAAACAGAAAAAACGTGTATTTGGAAAAGCATTTCTGAACTGTGTTGGACAAAATAGCATTTTTGAAGCCCACTTAAAGGTTCAGGAATGTTTGTTTAAGGTATCATTATGATGCTGCAGTCTCTTTTCTGGGCGTCAGACAGGTGAACAGTGTATGGGGTAATAGTTCAACAACATTGCATTCTGAAAAATGTAAGTTGAGGGAAGAGACCCAATGCATAACACTGCTAAACCTAAGTATTAACAAAGTAATTATACAATATAATAATTAAAGCGGCACTGTGGCTTTGAGATCCAGATTTGAGTCCTGATCTGGGTGGAGTTTCCATGTTCTCCCTGTTTCCGTGTGGGTTTCCTCAGGGTTCTCCATTTTTTTCCCACTGTCCAAAAACACAAAGGTGAATCGGCTGCCTTAAATTGCCCCTATATAGTGTGTCTGTGTGAGTGTGCCCAACGATAAATTGGCACCCTGTCCTGGGTGTATCTGTCCTGTGCCCTCTCCCCTGGATGGGCATGGGGAACCCTCCACGACCCTAGTCCCTAGTATAGGAATAAGCACAAGATAATGAAATGAGATAAACATAATAATTACAAACTTATATACTTGAATAATTCAAGTTTTGTTTTGCTGCTTCATTAACACAAACCACTCATTTACAATATAAACTGCTGTGCACCAGGAAGTATTGCAACATACATTTTAATGGTTGTTTTTTTATGTAACATTTGGTCAACACACATTTGTAGACAGCAATTGGCTAATTCAGGATTAAAGTACAGACTCGGCTGCTACAAGCTTCACAACTGGTATTTGCTGCCATCTACTGGTCAAAATCGCAAATAATAGAGCCAATTGGGGTTTTATAGCAAATTTGAAAGTATTCCATGTTGATTCATTTATTTAAAATATAGTTATCTATTACTTAATGAACCATATACACTTACACATATACAAACATGTTAAAATAAATAAATAAAACCTTTTTTTGTCCATAAATCTATATGCTTCCTTTTTTTAGATTCCATTTGTCTTGCATTGAGGGGCGCTGCAATCTTTTCTAATTTAAAAGACGGAGATAAAATAGCCACATGGGGAATTTTCATTCTCATTAATCTAAATTCTCTGTTAAGGTCGCGGGGGTTGGTTTGGATTGCCCAGGGGATAACATTTTAGGCACTGGACACTGGACACACACACACAGACACACACACTATATGACAAATCAGATCAATTTAGATCAGGGTCAATTTAGAGCAGCCAATTCACCTTGAATCCATGTTTTTGGACTGGGCGGAAACTGGAGAACACCTTACTTTTACACTTACATCTGTTGTAGTTCTTCTGGGTGGTTGGTACACGTTCACATCCGACCTCGGGCTCCCTGATCCCAGTACTGCTTTGTCTGCATTTCTGTGAGTCGAGACAGAGTCCTCTGGAGGGCAAAAATCTCTTCTTCGGCAGTGAAAAGTGTCAGCCGCTTCCCTGCTTCCTACACAAAGATCCACAATATTAACTGCACCACAGGGGTTTTGCATTTTTGATTTATTACATCATTTTAATTATTCCTTATTTGCATTTAGTGTTAGAATAAAGTACTTTATTATTACAAATCGTACACTACAAATACTAACCACTACACCACTGTGTACCACAATGTATTTAGCATAAATTGACTTTTGAATAATCTTTTGAAATAAATTTGACTTTATTCCACCAGCTTACATCAGTAAGGCCGAGCTCATCGAGCAAAAGATAGTCCCGCTCCTCTTCCCCTGATTGGAAGCCTCCATCAAAGAGGTGGCACAGAGGGACATCAGCAAGCATCACCATTCTCACCTGAAAATGCAAACCTTTTTTTTCCAGCCGTAACATTATTGACAATAACACACACCACTGAGCGCTTCACATTTATATCAATGCCTGATATTAAATACATTATAATTTATAATTTAATTATATAATTTAATTTAAAATCATGTACCATAAACGAAAATACAGATTAAATAAATAGTGAGCCAATTACCGAGATGACTAGATTACAGAAGAATTAATTATTGTTTTCAGTAAACACTTTAAAAAAAAAATCAAACCTTGTTTTTTTATAATGGTTTGTTTCTAACTGTTTTACAAAGGCATGGTGGCTTAGTGGTTAGCACGTTCGTCCTCTCAGCGTTAGGGATTCCCGGTTCGAATCCCCATCTGGGTGGAGTTTCCATGGTCTCCCTGTGTCCGTGTGGGTTTCCTCCGGGTTCTCCGGTTTCCTCCCACAGTCCAAAAACATGGATCAAGTCAATTGAGTTCTCCAAATTGCCCCATATAGAGTGTGTATGTGTGAGTGAGTGTGTGCCCAGTGATAGATTGACGCCCTGTCCTGGGTATATCTGCCCAGCGCCAGAAACGTTCTCCCCTGGATGGGCATGAGGAACCCCCTCGCGACCCTAATATAGGATAAAGCGGAAGATAATGGATGGATGGATGTTTTACAAAGGCAATAAGGCACTCACAGACTGCAAACACAGATTGTGTTATTGTAAATAAATCACGGGAAAGAGGTGTCACTCTGCCATGCATCGGGCCTAATAACACCTTTTATTCAATATTGCATGCCTTAAATACTTTATTACTTCATTAAACCCCATGTCCCTGCATGTACCTTTTGGTCGTATAAGACATCAATACATGTTATAAGGCGACGGGCTTGGTCTTTCAGGGAAACTTTCATCTGAGGTACGTCACGGATAAAGACTGTATCAAAGTGTTGCGCAATCTCCAGGTAGTCACTCGCACCCATCGGCTGGAAAACGTCCACATGGACAAGAAAACGTACACCGATTACTGAACAATTAACACAGGCTCATAACCAGACCTAAAGAAACAGACTTGAAGGGAGTCCTTCTAAAATGCAAGGGTTCTAGGTGAGTAAAATTCATCTGTGTGTTTATGTGAACCCTCTGTCAGCCTTGAAAGACAAAGTGTGCTGCGTGTACTATTTTTGAAGTGTCCTATGAACCTTTTCACCCATCTACCACTTTATCATATGTTGTTCCTGTCCTCTCTACTTTCATCCACATGCGCTCTCTAATCTTTCTACCATGTTCAAGTAAAACCAGGTAACAGTGTGACCTTTGTGTTTGTGTGTGTGTGTGTGTGTGGGGGGGGGATGTGAGTAAGATGGAAGGCATATTAAAACATACTGACATTGTCCCAACTGCATTAGTCTGGCCATGAGAATAAAGAAGTTGAGGACTCTTCACGCACACACACACACACACACACACACACACACACACACACACACACACACACACACACACACAGTCATTCTGAGTGGAATGAAAATGAACAGCACTCTCAAAAGGGCCGAAGGACACAAGCAGAGCGCTGCATCTCCATTAGAGAATGCCATACTGATTCTCTTTATTCCTCAAAAACTAAAAGCTATAACATGCAACTGGTAAAAAACAGCTATAAGAAGCTTAGTATCTTCAGTATTCCGTTGGAAACAACATAGAAAATGTGAAAGATTCATTAAATTGTGTCCATTATCTGGCAAGCGTATTTATAAAGCAATTCTTATAACATACTATAACTATAAGCATTATAGAAATCTAGAGCACTAAAAAGTGAATGATTCCTGCACTTGTAAAGTTGTCTTTGCCAGATCTACATCTACATCATTAAGCTCGTCAACAACAGGGTCCAGCTGTCCACGAGGAACGCTCAAAGCAGGACTTTTATTTTACTGCTGATACAATAAAAGTAAATTACACTCAATTTGTAGACGGACCCTGAGAGCAAGGAATACAAAATTGTTCATAATGTTGCCTTAAACAACTTTAAAGAAAGGATTTGCACATTAAAGGTCTTTGATTATGTATGTATGGTGTTCAGTGATCTGCTAATTGGTTGTCTTCATCCATTGGCATTAGTCGAATCTTAAAACTCACACGATCACAGAGCTCATGAAATGTGCAGTCAGCGATGGTTCCGCATGTCCGCCTGAGAACTGTCCTTCTCCCGTTTACATGCAGAACCCTCGGCTTGATCACTGCAAAACATGCACAGGATGAGCAAACAAGTCCCTATATGTTGTATACAATATAACATTTGAGGCTAGCAAGGGCACACAATTGTTTAAGCCATACTCTGCGCAGATTTCAACTGAGGAAATTAACTTGGGTACCATCATTTTGTCTGTAAGCCAATTCATCGAAGAGCTTATTCACAGCGACCTCGGCGTCGAGTTCACTCGATCTGTAGAGAGCGGGAGTGAAAGAGAAAAGAATATGAAATTAACCAGGTCTGAAGTGCTTAGATCAAACACAGAGTGGTGTATGTCTGTATTTAGCTTTTCAGGATGACTCAATAGCGCAGGATGTTGGGCTCAAAACAAACATTGTGAGTGTGAATGGAGGCGAGTGGCAATCAGGTATCAACCAACACACATATTAGCATAAAGTAAAAGGAAAAGAAGAGAATAGCATAGAACTGAATCAGTTTTTATCTTTATAGATATTTGCTGCACTGTATACATGACTATATGGCAACATAACAGTAAGATCTGTAAGGCTCCTATTTTGCAAGAGATCAGATGATTAATAAGTTTTGTAATTAATCGCGATTAAAAACATTAAATAAATTGTAAGAACGACCCCAATGTACCCCAAAAAAACTATTTTTTTTACACCAAACTTACCCAGCCATACCTTTATGGACATGGGATACAGTATTACAGCATAATACTGTATCCCTGTATCCCAGGGCCTGTATAATGCCCTGACCTTAACCCTGATAAACCCAAAAATAAGTAGACAATCAAAAATGGAATGTACTAAAAGCTCCTGTAGGTGTAGTTGTGGGTGTCCAAATACTTTTGTGTATGATATGTAGATGAAAGCAAGTGAAAGTTCTTACATGTAATAACGTTTGCATGTTTGTTTCTCTCCTGTTCTGCGGTAGTCTACACCAGCGTCCAGACTGATAATGCAGCAATGTTCCTACAAGCAAAAAAATAAATACTAAAGTAATTAATACCAAAGAACATTTTAAAAACCATTAACTTCTTATTACTTTAAATAAACTCTAAAATAAAACCACCTCTAGATGGCGACAGAGTGATATATTACACCTGCCTATTAACACGTGGACTAAAACTTCAAGCTAAGAAATGATTTAATTATTAAAACTGATGTAATACATAATAGTGAATTGAGATCACACCATTTTCTTGTTATTTGTTGTATTATATGCTATTTGTTTTCGCGGAATTTAGTTTTAAAAAATAGTATGTCAGACTCTATGGCTTTTATTCAGAACCAAAAGTTTGATATAAGTTTAAAGATTTCTTATAATGACGTTATTCAAAAGTCATTTTATAAAATGTTACATTATGGGCACTGATACACCTGGGACAGGGTGCCAATCCATTGCTGGCACACAATCACACTATATAGGGGAAATTTAGTGCAACCAATTCACCTTGATTCCATGTTTTTTAAACTTTTGGAGAACCAGAGAACCCAAAGAAATCCAGGTGAACATGGGGAGAACATGGGGAGAACATGGGGAGAACATGGGGAGAACATGGAAACTCGAACCTGAATCCCTAGCACTGACAAGCAGGAATACTAATTACTACACCACAGTGCCGCCCTTCAGATAAAACCAAAGTATAGAAAAAAAAGTGACGAGAATATATTGGACTAGCTCTATAATCTCTACAAAATCATGTCCAACAAATAAGATATTAATATAATGCTTGCAAAATATAATCTATTGAGAGTACAGACTTCTCAAGCAAAAAAAAGCACCTTACTGCCAGAATTTGACTGAGGTAAAATTTCTGTCAAATCTGTGGAATAAAAAAAAAAGATCTAATGATATAATCAAATATAAGATATAGATTATAATTATATAGTATTTTGTAAACTTACAGGGCTGATGTACATACCATCTTTAGCAGTGCACAAGGTTTACTAGTAGTTAGACAGCATAACTAATATAAAATGAATATATAGATACTTCATCATCTGTCTTTTGAAGGCTAGTCTTTTTTTTTACATATCGTTTAAAAGAGCTTTAAAGCTGTATGAAAAGGAGCTGTGAATTCAGTCACTATTGGTTTATTAAGACTCTCCAGCAAGGGAGTGTATCATGGCTGAGAAACAGAATGCCAGCGATGACAAAAAACAGGGCTGATGAAAAGGATGGGTGATTATTTTTAACAGGAGTAATAATATCTGGCATTAACGCAAAGAGGCCTTTGCCTGAATCAGTTCGCAAATCTAGGGAATTATGAAATCAGTGAATTTTCCGCCACCCTCCTCCTTGAACCGTAGATAATTAGCAATCACTGTTCTGAGAGAGATACGAATGATATATTCCTATCCCCCCACTCCCCCCATCATTGCACGTCTCTCCCATTCTCTGGAACTGTCAACTTTTCTCTCTTGAGCTCAGAGTTCCGCGTCCGAGCCAATTGGCTGAATCGGGTGTAATGACAGGCTGACAAACCACGAGCACCGCGACACAAAAGGGAGTGTGTCGCTTCATCAGCCCTGCATGACCTCATCACAGAGTCGCCGGGTAAACAGCCACCATGGTGACGACAACCACCAAATCAGGTTGTCCCTTTCTATTTTTTTTTACCATCTCACCTCATCCCCCTGATTTATGAAGAAGGAAAAACTTTTTTCTCAAGCGTCTTTCCTGACAGCAGGTGGGCCACTGAGACACCCACTGAAGAAACGGGCTTAGAAAAAAAGAAGGGGAGAAACAATCAGTGTGGAGATATATATATATATATATATATGTCTGTCTTTGATCAGAATGATTATAGCTTCTAATGAGGTCATTAAAGACCTGTAGCATTTTAAAGTCCTTCTGCCATCAAGCCATTGATGTCTATCTTCACTCTATATTACAATGATAGGATTCGTGTGATAGGGTGCAGTGAATTCTTCGTTAGAATCTATTTTTAACTTAAAACTATATCTGTAACATACGTGATTACCATAATGAAGATTTGACCTCATTGTTTATAAAAAAAAACTATTTTTTACTATATTGCTATAGATTCTTTAAGGAAATGCAGTATTGTAGTATTAAAATAATATATTTTGAAACTGTAATAGGCTATACATAAAGCTGCACAACTCACACAGCAAAAAGAGTTACACTTTTATTTTATTTATTTTTTACTTAGATTTTTTATTTTAAAAAATAATTTAATATTTTGTGTTACTATAGAGCAAAAGCCCTGCATTGCCTTTTAACAAAATGGTATTTTGCATTTACATTAAATCATACCATCAAAATCTGAAATCGCCTCATCCCATGCCACGTGTATAATAAAATATAAATATAATATATAATTAATATTAGACAAACTCTTAATTACATGTACTGAACCTAACCAGGTAATTGTGTAGTCACGACCGTAATCCAAAACCAAACTTTCTGTCAGAAATGTATGGACTTTGGTTCTGTGGCACACTCCTATAATATTTACGCTCAATATCACAAACGCAAGTCGTTCACCAAAGTGTGTAAGTCAAGCCAGACACATGTAGCTTCTGTTCTGGCTGTCCACACCTCTACAGTATGAAAGTTTCTGAACTAAGAGAAGAAGAAAAAGGGTTTGTGTGTATTTGTCGATCCTTCTGCCTCTTTCTGGCTGTCCTTCTCTTGCTCTCAAAAAAAGTTGCCTTTCAGTTTTTCAAAGCGAGCCTTTCCATTGAAGCCCAACAAAAGCCAAAGATAGCTGGCGATTGGGTCCTGATGAGGTCCACTACCTCATTACTGACGGCCGAAAACATTTGATGCTTTTTTTTTTCACCTCCCCTTTGCAGGAGAGAGAGAGAATTGACTGAGCTGGGCTCAAAGAACGCAGGGTGGGAAGACTGAAAAAGAGAAGGGGGTGGGGGGAGGAGGGGAAAGGTTGTTGTTCATTCATCTGTATGTGTCTTACAGCCACTGAGGAAAGTGGAAAGAAAAAGGGAGGTGGAACACAGGGAGGGGTCAAAAGAAAACGAGAGACAGCTTAAAACAGTGCCTTTATGCTTTCGAGTCCGGTACGACTCCTCTTACATCAAAGTGTTTTGGTGTGTGGTTTTGTGTGTGTGTGTGTGTGTGTGTGTGTGTTGGCTGAGTGTATTCAGAGATTAAGTGACTAGTGTGTGTGTGTGTGTGTGTGTGTGTGTGTGAGATGGGGGGTTGACGATGTGAACACACTAATTACGCCTAATTATCTATTCCCTTTTGCATGTACCAGTCTTTGTTGGCCACTCAGAACCTTCTCACAACATACTCAATGTTCTCACAACCCCTCGATGCCCCATCCAGTGCTCTTAGAGAACCATCACTTTTACAACATCTGGAATGCTGCAAAAGCCTGGACCACCCCAGAATCAGATACACACAAAGATGAAATGCAAAAAAGCCATGATATGTTGATTTTTGCTCAGAACTTTCTAGATGATCAGGAAAAGCAGAGTGATGCTGGGAAAAACTTAGAGTCTGCCATCAAGACGCTGTAAAAATCCTGATTTAAATCTCATCTCATCATCTTCTGCATAATTCAAATCTAGGCACTATGGTCGTGGAGGGTTTCTAATGCCCAAACAGGGGAGAACGTTTCGGGGGCCAATCCATCGCCTCCCTCATAAACTGGGGAAACCTACACGGAACACAGGGAGAACTAGGAAACTCCACCCATATCAGGATTCGAACCGGGATCCCCAGCGCTGAGAGGCAGTGTGGCAACCACTACATAACCACGTGGCCCTTAATTGAAATATAACTATGACTATTAATAAAACTAAACATGCCATCCCATTTATGGAACTGAAAAGGTCCTTCCCTAAACTGTTCCCACAACAGCTTAGCTATGCAATTGTTCTATATACATATCTAGGTGCCAATTTTATAGACTTGGCTGAATGCGACTGCTTATTTTAATGGTAATCGGTTTATCCCAAGACTTTTGTGCATGTAGTACGCAGGATCAGCCTCAGGACATCTTTATTTTATGTTTACACACATTCCCGTTTCTGATTGGTTAGGCTACAAGTGAAGCCACTTTGCTCTTTATAGTCTATAAACCCATGCATTGAAAAGCAATCTCACATGAGATCTGCTTTAGATTAGATAGCAGTAACATCTAAGCAAAAGTGAGATTGTTGACATATAATTACTGTAAACTGCAGAGGGATCAGATAGTTAGGCAGATAATTGTAGTTTTGAACAGATAATGGAGATTAAATGGATTTAACAGATTAAGACAACTATATATAAAGAAAGTTAACCGTGCAGTGTATAAGATAATGAAATTTTTATAAAAATTAGAGTATGCTCGGTAACAGATGGGTACAGATGAGAATAAATACAGTAGAGTATATAAGTACTGAATATAATAGATAATTATTCTCATCTGTATCCTAACTCTGTACGCTAATAACCATCTGTACTCTAATTAAATAAGAGAATTTTACAGCCTGGGGCGGCACTGTGGCTTAGTGGTTAGCACGTTCGCCTCTCAGCGCTAGGGATTCCCGGTTCGAATCCCCATCTGGGTGGAGTTTCCATGTTCTCCCCGTGTCTGCGTGGGTTTCCTCCGGGTTCTCCGGTTTCCTCCCACAGTCCAAAAACATGGAGCAAGTCAATTGAGTTCTCTAAATTGCCCCATATAGAGTGTGTTTAAGTGTGTGAGTGTGTGCCCAGTGATGGATTGGCGCCCTGTACTGGGTCTATCTGCCCAGCGCCCGAGACGTTCTCCCCTGGATGGGCATGGGGAACCCCACCGCGACCCTAATAGAGGATAAAGCGGGAGATAATGAATGAATGAATTTTAGATCCTGCTTTAGAATGTAATGACCTAAAACTTACATATAAATATGGGTGAATAGATCATAAATAAACCAATAGTATACAGCTTGATTGCAATACTATCTTCAATCACTATACTATCCATCCATTATGTTCCGCTTTATCCTCTATTAGTGTCGCGGAAGAGGTGTCCCATGCCCATCGAGGGGAGAACGTCTCGGGCGCTGGGCAGATACACCCAGGACAGGGCGCCAATCTATCGCTGGACACACACTCACTCACACAGACACGATCTATGTGGGGCAATTCGGAGAATTCAATTGATCCATGACTGGATCCATGTTTTTGGACTGTGGGTGGAAACCCACGTGGACACAGGGAGAACATGGAAACTCTACCCAGATTGGGATTCGAACCGGGAATCCCTAGTGCTGAGAGGCGAACGTGCTAACCACTAAGCTCCCTATCTTGTGTACTAAAACTGTAAACTTATAATAATATACATTTTTAAAAACAGATATCATTTTTGTAGGCATGAGAATGGCTCGTTACTATTTGAATTAGGTTATCTCGTTTTAAACATGTAGTTTCACCACTTTGCTGACTTTTCAAATCCCATCGAGTGTAAACAGCGACACCTGCAGGTCACTTTTATTAGAATTCTTAAAGGTTTTGTTCAATAAACTCAGCAACCAATTTAACAATTACTGAAGTGAGATTTGATGCTTTTTTCTCATGTCATCATTCAAAGGTATTCCTTTAAATTGGCTGATTATATTTTAAGTAACAGCACTTACGCAGGAGTAACATTGTTGGCTAATTTATCCATTTCTGATAATGTGCAAAGCGAACGCCACCCCCCCCTCCTCTCTTCTCTCTATGAAAGCTTTATTGGATTAGAGCCTGCTCTGAGGTAGCCTGCTCTCCTTAACCGCCTTTAATAATTATAATATTAGCTTCATAGAGAAACAGGGTACTTGCTATCTTACAGATTATTCGCCGCCCAGTTTCTTTATATTGCTGAATTTTACTAATAAGTTTTCTGAGCAAAATTTTCAAAGCCAAGAATGGGGAAATAAATGAAATTTAAAAGCAAGATGTTCTTGTTGGCCATGCAAAGGCCAGATGGACAATAACAGTCATTCAGCCGAACCTCGTTCGTAATTTTTTATTTTTTTTTTTAAACCATGTCACACAATCATACTTGTGATTCTGCACAGCAAAGTCCTTCACTATGTGCGCACACAGCCAGCCTACCACTTCCATTTATTTTGCCAAGATTACATTTTAAATACCCGGTTTACTGTATGTACCAATTAACCTTAACAAAAGCAAGTGGGGGGAGGAGGAGGGGGAGGAAGAAAAAAAAGGACAAAACGATAGAGAGTACATGCAAAAAGAATGGAGACACTTGAGCTAAACTAAGGTTATCATATTTCGGTGACAATATTATAATGGTACTGCATGAAAGAGCAACAGAGGCCCAAACAAAAAGTCAAAGGCCTGTTAAGAGTTCGAGGAACAATCAGGTTTGACCCTGGAGTGTTGAATAAAAATATAAAGAGAGATGAAAACTCAAAAGCACACCATAAGCATGTGTTGACCTTAAAGTTTCTAGTATTAAAAAGCATGCAAAAGTAAAACAGTAAGGAAAAAACAGTTGATTGGAAGGTTTTCAGACCCTGAAGAGCTGATTTAGGAACAAATACCGACCAAATACATTTGACATCCACTTAGTTTTCCCTTTATGTAAACATTATTTCACTAATTCACTAAATAGATGCAATCTGAAGTCCATACTTTACTCTATATACTTCGCTGTAGAATTTATGTCAACTTTTACAACCAAACTGAAACAGAACTGTTATGCTTGATTGATATTCAATACATTACAACACACATCTGTACCATAATCATCTGTTTCATCCTCTATTAGGGTCGCGGGGGGGTTCCCCATGCCCATCCAGAGGAGAACGTCTCGGGCACTGGGCAGATACACCCAGGACAGGGCGCCAATCTATCGCTGGGCACACTCATTCACTCACACAGACACAAACACACTCTATATGGGACAATTTTCGAGAACTCAATTGACGTGATCCATGTTTTTAGACTGTGGGAGGAATCCGGAGAACCCGGAGGAAACCCACGCAGACACGGGGAGAACATGGAAACTCCACCCAGATGGGGATTCGAACCGGGAATCCCTAGTGCTGAGAGGCGAACGTGCAAACCACTAAGCCCCCATGCCGACCGTACCATAATCCAATAAACTAAAAAAAAAACAAACACTGGTATTCAGTACATTTACGTTATCTCTCTAGCTCTGTCCCCTTTTTTATTATTAAAACTGAAACTTTGCACAATTGTTCATCGTCAATGACAACACATGAATCAATAATTTTTTTTGCCAATTACCTAATTAGTGGTGATGAATTAGTTTTGTTTTCTATGGATAAATTGCCAATTTTCTACTAAATTTTATACTTTTTTATTATATAATTTGTACCCAGGTGGCAAGGTTAGAACGTTCTCCTCTCAGTCCTGGGGATCCAGGTGCACATCCCATTCTGGGTGGAGTATCTATGTTAATCCGGTGTTTGCATGAGTATTCTCCGGGTTCTCCACTTTCCTCCCACAGTCCAAAAACATGGATTCAAGGTGAATTGGCTGCTCTAAATAGACCAAATATAAGGTGACTGTGTGAGCGATTATGTGCCCAAAGATCCCTGTTCCTGGGTGCATTTGTCCAGCGCCCAAAACATTCTTTCCTGGATGGGCATAAGGAACCCCCTGCGCATCCTTAATATAGAATTAAGCAGAAGATAATGAGATGAGAATTTTTGGTAGTGTTTCTAGTACATGATTTTCCCCACATCTTTTGATTTTCCCCAATCTAATCCAATCTATTTGCATTTTTATACATTTAAATACTATTTTTTTACCCCCTTTTTACCATTTATATTTATCTTAACTTATAATACGTCTGAAAAGGTTTCACCTCTCATCTTCAGGGTCAGTGACTCAACACAGTGGCCATGTCCCTTTCAGGTCATTCCGTCCCTATTAGGTTTCCATAAGACACCCTGTGCCATGGCCCCTGTTACTTCTGTCTGATAAGGGGCTCAATAGCCCTCATCCTGCATGCATCCTGCTCCTCTGGTCTTTTGTAATACCATCTGGGTTGGTGTGTCTCAAAAACGCAGAACGTAGAGCGGGATCAGGGTGGCCTGGGAATAATCTCCTCATGTCCACTCAGGCCTGATGACTCAAGAGTTGCAGCAGGCGGATGCAATCATCTAAAAGACTTTTTTTTTGGTTTTGGCCTTTGATTCAAGGTGTCATGGGTCTTTGACCCGACCGATCATTACAGCTGAGTTCTTGCTAGAAGATTGACATATATGTAGATATATCAGCCCCCTAAATGACACTGCTGGATTCAGAATAGCTCACCAACTAAAATACTTTAGCCACCAGCATCCTGTACACAGTGTCAGATGAGGCCTAAATGGAATATGTGCGTGTGAATTTCTGCCTATTTATATAAAAGTTATATAGGTTCGGGCAGCAGGGTGGCGTAGTGGTCAGCACGTTTGCCTCTGAGGATCCAGGTTCAAATCACAATCTTCGTAAAGTATCCATGTTCTTCCCGTGCCTGTGTGGGTTTCCTATGGGTTCTCCGGTTTCCTCTCACAGTCCAAAAACATGGATTCAAGGTAAATTGCCCCTACCTAATTTGCCCTATATAGTGTGTGTGTGAGTGAGTGCGTGTGAACATCCCCCCTTCCTAGTATAGGATTAAGCAGAAGATAATGAGACGAGAGAACATTGTGGTTGTTCCAGACAACATTTATTCAACCATGCCTTGCTTTGCTTACTAATGCCCAATAGGGTCGTCCAAAATACATGTCTTAGTGTTTGATTTTATGTGGAAATGGGTCTAAATTGAACCTAAATTCAGTCTATGGTCCCTATAGAGGTACAAATATAAATGATTAAAACTGTATGCAGTATATGCCAGTATAAAATGCTGTCTTACGGTTCACGAGTTTTACTTCAGTTTCAGTGTACACATTATTTTTAATTCAGTTCAGCACAGTTCACTGATACCACGAACACCGCCTCAAGTGTGGCATGCCTGCTTTTAGCATGCATTACCGCGTTCATTTAGAAAAAGGTCTTCTACATGTGGTCAAAGGAGCAGCAGATATAGCTGATGTACTAGGCATCACTCGGAAAGTAGCTGTGTAAAACAAAGTTAAGATTTAATTCGGATATAAGCCTGAGTTTAAAGAACACTGCACGCGTGATGCTGTTTAAAAATGACGACTGAAATCAATATCAATTCTAATGTAAGGTGTATTTATACAGGATTTTCTACTGATAACTTCTGCTTTTTCACCACTTACACATTTATTAAACTCATCACACCACAGCATATCTGGGACTGATTTGGACAGTCTACCAAGTCACTTTAACTTTCCTTTCTAATGCCACTTCACTCTAAGATGTTCCTTACACCGTAACATCTGTAGCACTGTATATTTATGCATACGTTGTGTATTTTTTGTATATTTCATGGAGATTTTTAAAATTCTTACTGTAGTGTTCTTCCTGTGCTTCTATGCATGTATATCCATTTGCATTACATTTACATTTGGTCATTTAGCAGACACTTTTATCCAAAGCGACTTACGAAGCAAGCACAGGGTTGGTCACAGCAGCCCTGGAGCAATGAGGGTTAATGGTCTTGCTCAAGGACCCATATTGGTAACTTCAGTGGACCTGGGATTTGAACCCCCAACCTTCAGATTGATAACCACTTAGCCACCACACCCTCATATCCTGACATTTAGTGCAAATGATGAATAAACTTGAAACAATTTAAAAGAGAAATGTAGCTTATAACACTGGGGTTCCAAGTTAGTTGATAGCACAGAAGAGAACATTTGGAAACACAGAGCGTTCTTACATTACCAGCATCTCTCTCGGGAGGTCCTTAAATTCATGCATCAGTACCTGTCAAACGTGCAAGAATGTGGGCCGCCTGAAAATGAAGCTCTGATTATTTATGACGACCTTGGCAGAACTGTGGTAATTACCCAGATAACACACGGGACGATGCCAATACCTGCTTACAATGACGCTATTAAATTACAAAGCAGATCAGAGCATCCATGCCATCTGTGACAGTCCTCACTTTGAAATGCAAGCAGGCGGCTTCATTCCAGCCAACCCACACTCGTCATTAAACTGCCGTCCCTCTCTGTCGGGTTCTCTTATATTCACTTAAATGTACACGAGCGATCAAAGGTTCCTTTCCTGTATTAAACGCTTTTGCACACTAGTGCTGGGCTTGGTGTATTTAATGAGTAATCACACACGAACATCAAAACCGGAGCATAGAGCTTTAGGCCAACCTAAAGTATAAAGCATAAATAAACTCACATTGTCTTTACCTTTAGGGCACCAATGAAAGGCTCAAACGCTGCTCTGTGAAGTCCGTTTTTGTAGAGTTCTGAGGGACACAGAGGGACAGAGCCAGTCAGCCAGGTTAATATTAGATACACTTTTTAGCCTTCACATAATGTCATTTTCCTGCAGTGATTGGCAAATAAAGTGCCTATTGATGAAGTGAAGCCAGGACGGGGAGGGGGACAAAAGGGAAGAGGAGGGACGGAAAAAATGATTTCTCTGTGCTACACAAGAGAACAACAGCACATGAAATTCATTACATTCCCTGACAATGAGCTCAGAAGAAGAAGTCTCTCTCTTTCAAGCACAGACAATGAAGCAGCATCATGGTGAAAAGAGACTTCAATTAGCCTTGTAGGCATTAAAAACCATGATAACACACACACTCACACATACACACACACCAGAATGATGAGATACTGTTATTGAAGACTTGTTTATAGGTACACAGGAAGCAGCGACAAGTTCTGGGAGTCA
Organism: Corydoras sp. C115; assembly: GCA_019802505.1. Classification (NCBI taxonomy): domain Eukaryota; kingdom Metazoa; phylum Chordata; class Actinopteri; order Siluriformes; family Callichthyidae; genus Corydoras; species Corydoras sp. C115. The sequence goes on along the minus strand of JAFMOC010000009.1, from coordinate 1,665,507 downwards.
GTGGCGGTTATCTTTGCACTCCATTTCAAAACCCAAAATGATTGGTTTGATGGGTAGATGGATTATGGGTTATTCATATAGATTAATATCAGGTTTAAATTTTACCAGAAATATATTTTATAGACTGTTGCATTGGGGCAGTGTAGTGGATTAGTGGTTAGAACGTTCTCCTCTCAGTGCTAGGGATTCCCGGTTCGAATCCCAATCTGGGTGGAGTTTCCATGTTCTCCCCGTGTCTGCGTGGGTTTCCTCCGGGTTCTCCGGTTTCCTCATGGATTCATGGTAAATTGGCTGCTATAAATTGCGCCTATATAGTGTGTGTGCCTGTCTACGTGAGTGAGTGCCCACCCAGCGATGGATTGGCACCCTGTCCTGGGTGTATCTGTCCAGTGCTCAAAATGTTCTCCCCTGGATGGGCATGGAGAACCTGCCTGCAACCCTTTAAGTATGAGATTAGAAGATAATCAAGTAGAAGATAATCAAGTTGGGATATTTACATTTACATTTGGTCATTTAGCAGATGCCTTTATCCAAAGCTACTTACAAGGTGAGCACAGGGTTAATCACAACTTGGAGCAATGAGGGTTAAGGGTCTTGCTCACATTGGTAACTGCAGTGGACCTGGGATTTGAACCCCCAACCTTCAGAGTGATAGCCCAACGCCCTAACCACTGAGCTACTGCGCCCTTCATTTGTAATAGCCCATTTGGATAAAAGTGTCTGTTTAGTGACTGAACGTAAATGTAAATGCTTAGTTGGCGTAATGTCTGAAAGCTCTGTTGTTACTGAGCTATATTCCAAATGATATGGCAGACGTCAGAAACATGACGGCCATTAAGAAACAGCATCTAATCTTTTGTTTCCATACCGCTCTCACTTACCGATATAAAAGCTGAAGCGCTCACACCTGATGGAAGAAGGGAGCCAAGTTGAAGTTCAAACGCCTCCAGCCTCTTTGACAGCTTTTCACTACCATGCCTTTCCATCGTCTCATTCCTGTGTTTCATGTACGCCCTTCCATTAGTCGTCCTAATTAAAAATTAAATAAGCTGGCCATTACGTTTGAGCGTGCGCTTTGTTCTCAGTGGCTGGTTAATGTTAGGAGAGAGACACTTTATGTAAGCGCTCGGCATGGCGCACATTCAATGCATGAGGCCACTTAATGCACAAGACATTAGCAGCACTCTGAGAAAGCGGCGCACGGGGAAAGATGACAGGATGACTGTCGAGCTCAATACTGATCACTCACGAAAAGCTCTCCACATTAATGTGACCTAACAGCTATTACGAACTGAAAAACTTCAATCAACGCGCGGTGAGACGGCTGAGGGCAAGACGCCGAGAGAGATTAAACAAGCAACAAGGTCTTGTGTGGTTTATGATGAACAGGCTCGAAGTGAAGAGACTTTGATGGCAAAGGTTTTGAGGTTACATTCGCAGTGATAACTGGATGCGATGGATAAATTGTGTCAAACTTCAAAGCGGCCTCGTTCCCATCCTGCTCCTCACCCGTCACACTGAGATGGTATAAAAAGCACACAGCTGTCACTCTATAAGACTCTGGAGATCTGACAGAGAAACTGACAATGATATTTATCGGAAAGGTCACATTAGACTTTCATTTAATTATGAAGTACAAGTTCAAGTTCAGGGCGGCATAGTGGTCAGCACGTTCTCCTCTCAGCACTAGGGATTCCCGCTTCGAATCCCAATCTGGGTGGAGTTTCCATGTTCTCCCTGTGTTCGCGTGGGTTTCTTCCGGGTTCTCCGGTTTCCTCCCACAGTCCAAAAACATGGCTCAGGTCAATTGAGTTCTCCAAATTGCCCCTTATAGAGTGTGTTTGTGAGTGAGTGTGTGCCCAGCGATAGATTGGCGCCCTGTCCTGGGTGTATCTGCCCAGCGCCCGAAACGTTCTCCCTGGATGGGCATGGGGAACCCCCCCCCCCACGACCGTATTGTAGGATAAAGTGGAAGATAATGGATGGAAGTTCATTCATTTGTACTTGGTCACAAAGCAGCTTTAGTGTATTCAGAGCTTGAAAGGGCAGCCGAAGGGACAGTGAGTAAAAACTCCCTGTTGTAGTTGTTTTTTAAGGAAGAATCCTAGTGAGGACCAGGGCTAAGTAGGGAACACATCCTCTTTAAGCATCAACAGTGCAGGACACCCATGTACAGATTGCATAATGATCAGGTGTCCATTTTCCAAAATTAAAAAACACTATAACAGTTCATTGAGGTCATCCTGAGGACTGCGATGCCACTATCATCTCCAACAAAAATCCATTATGGCCAGTAATCGTCGTTGCCGTGGTGCTCTAAAGGAGCAACAGCAAGCCTGCTGGAAATCATTTAACCTCCAATCCTTCCTCCTTCCAAGAATCACTATATCCAATCATGCAAGTTTACCTGGGGTGAAAAGGCTAGAACGGCTAAATAATAGGTGCCGAAAGGAAACGAAAAGCTGACATATGAGAGTGCCTGCGACTGGATTAAGAACATGAGAAGGCCATACAGCTTTATGAGCATGTTTGACTTTGTTCAGCACACAAAAACACGGCGGAGGAAAGAGGGCAAAAGACAATTGAGCCAAGCCCGAAAAACAATGCAAAGTGAAAAGTGGAGGTCTTGTGAGCTGTGCGGGTGACGAGGTGAGGCTCAGAAATCCAGGTTTGTGTGCGAGACATAATGGACCAACAGACGTGGTACAGTCGAGTGCATCGGCATATGATGCGCAATACGATACCCCTCAAACAAATCAGAGACGTCAAAGGCAAGAAAAGAAGAACATGACGTTGAAGTTTATTCACAGATTATTTTATACCAAGTCCAGGTGCTCTGCGAGTTCTTTCATGTTAAAGGTTTCCTAGGAGAAGATGCATTGTGCAACAACTGATTGTGGATTTACCAATACACGCTATTTGAGTTATATGCCCTTTAGACTTTCTAATAGCCCTACACTTTATAATAGCGTTAAATGATAAGGAGTCCTAAAAACCTTTATAGATATTATTCATATTATTCAGGCAGTGTAAATATATACATACATACATACATACATACATATATATATATATATATATATATATATATATATATATATATATATATACATATACATATATATATATATATATATATATATATATATATATATATATATATATATATATATATATATATAGTACATACAGTATGTAATAATATGTAATAATACATATGTAGGGCGGCACGGTGGCTTAGTGGTTAGCATGTTCTCCTCTCAAACTAGGGATTCCCGGTTCGAATCCCCATCTGGGTGGAGTTTCCATGTTCTCGCCGTGTCTGCGTGGGTTTCCTCCGGGTTCTCCGGTTTCCTCCCACAGTCCAAAAACATGAGTTCAGCGATAGATTGGCGCCCTGTCCTGGGTGTATCTGCCCAGTGCCCGAAACGTTCTCCCCTGGTTGGGCATGGGGATATGGAATACATATGTAGTCATAGCCTTGTGGTTAAGGAACCATCCTTGTGACATGAAGGTCCTTCGTTCTAATCATGGTCCCACCTAGTACTAAGGTACCTAACCCCAAATGCTTCCCAGGCGCTGGAAACAGAAGATAAAAACTCAAGTATAATCAAGATAAAGTTCCATCAGTTAACACAGGCCTAACGACGGTTTCTTTATTCATTTTTTAAAGACAGATTTAAGCATGATCAGCAAATCTAAATATTTAATGACATGCTACAAAATTCTATCACTGGATTGTTTTCGAGTTTTCCTTACCTTCTGGTGGCCGGTTTGAAGTGGCTACCACTACCACGCCACATAGGAATAAACCCTCGAAAAGCTGTTTTAAGATCACTGCATCAGCGATGTCCACCACCTAAACACAACAGAAGGGAAACCACAGAAACATGTATTTGTCATCGATCTTATGAGGTTTGCAATAGTAGAACCTTTCTATTGACAAAAAAAAAAAAATACTCATCCCCTCAACTGATGCGGATAGAAATGAAGTTCCCTTGACCTCTGGCCCAAAGCCAACACAGCACTGCTGCCTTTTGTATCTCTCCTCTGGAGGACAGTGAAAATCTATGGGAACAGCCCCAGGTGGACGGGCTGAAGATGAGCAAAACATGCTCCTATGCTGTGAGCTAATTACAACAATTGTGGTTGTGTGTGTACAAGTGAATGAATGAATACCAGGTGTTGGTAGGTTTCAACACGAGCCTTTGCAAAGGTCCATTGACCACCATACATACATACACAAAGCGGCTCCATCTGATTGCAAAATGGCCACAGCGAGCGGCAGCTTTCTGCCGCAAGAGAACAAGAATCTCGAGGTGGCTCAGACAAGCTAATCAAGCCGGCAGCGGCAAACAAAGCCGGAGAATGACCCGATAAATAAATGAATGCATAAATTAATGGATAAACCTGCAAAGAAGGAGCAATAGGAGGTAAAATCACTGACACAATGGCAGCCAGATGGCCACACATAGACATGCATGTACTCATACGCACACTCTTGCACAGATGCGTTCCCATTGTGCACCTAAGGACCTGGCATGGCTGGCCCTGAATCTCGGTGGGGGGTGGGGTGGGGTGGAGGTGAGTGGTTCTTTCATTATCATTCTCATCATCTGCATTGTCATTATTATCATCGTTTAAACATTGCCTTTTTCGCAGAGCTGTCGCCTCACACACATCTGCAAAAACACAGGAGCCGCTCACAAAAGGAGCCCTTTAGTCAATAACCTACAATGAGATCCCCTTCCTTCAATATTCCTCCTCTCTCTCATTCGCTGCCAATTTTGCAAATATCCTTCCATTCCTACAATCTTTTGTGCTTAACATCCTCTTCATATGAGCAATATTTTGTTGACCCTGAGTCGTGTTTATAGTGGGTGCATTTTAAGTTGTCCTTCGGTGAAATTGCATACATTCTTCAGCTCTCCACGCTTGTTACAGTTTGGAATTACCTACATTTCTCCATTAATTGCTCATAATAGTCTGTCTGATATTTATAGGAGTCATAATGAACGATCTAGCACACAATCAGACTTTTTTAGGCTTTTAATAAAACCGTAGATCGATACTCACGGCAGGGGCAGAAAAAGGTATGCAGTGTCCCGCATGTAATAAAAGGGAGGGCCGCTCAAACAGCAGTGATGTTTGGAGCTGTTGATTGCAGGACACTGAAAAAACGTTAAAATATTTTGGGATTTCTGGCAGTAAAGCCCCATTGAAGGTCATTCCACATCTTGATTTTGGCCCCTTTTCTTGACATATCATACAAATCCATTTAACCTTCACGTGACTGCTTGCGATCCTGACATTTCTCTGAGTAATATTTATTTAAATTAATTAGTCATGTAGACTGAAAGATATAATATATACCATGAAGTTATTCAGATAGTAATATCCATTCATTTACACACCTGTGGGATTATATACATTTACCATTGGCGACTTAAGTATGCCAATTTGATGGTTGGGGTCAGAACACTAGGACGGTTCCCCTGAAACAATGAGAATTAAGAGCTCTGCTGAAGGGCCCACAACTTCAGTGAACATGGGATTTGAACCGTTAACCTGAAGATTGATATTCCAACAACTTAACCACTGAGCTACAACATCCCTACCTATCTTTTAGTTAAATCTATATCGCTCTCATATATATCTTATAAATTAGAGTGAGGGTGGCATGGTGGCTTAGTGGTTAGCACGTTCGCCTCTCAGCACTAGGGATTCCTGGTTCGAATCCCCATCTGGATGGAATTTCCATGTTCTCCCCGTGTCCGCGTGGGTTTCCTCCGGGTTCTCCGGTTTCCTCCCACAGTCCAAAAACATGGATCAAGTCAGTTGAGTTCTCCGAATTGCCCCATGTAGAGTGTGTTTGTGTGCGTTTCTGTGTGGGTGTGAATGTGTGCCCAGCGATAGACTGGCGCCCTGTCCTGGGTGTATCTGCCCAGTGCCCGAAACGTTCTCCCCTGGATGGGCATGGGGAACCCCACCGTGACCCTAATATAGGATAAAGCAGAAGATAATGAATGAATTAAATTAGAATGAAATTCTGTGTGTGTGTGTGTGTGTGTGTGTAGGTGCAGAGCAGCATGGTGGCTTAGTGGTTAGTAAGTTCGATTTGCAATCTGGGTGGAGTTTTCATGTTCTCCCCATCTCCAGTGGGTTTTCTTCTGGTTCTCCGGTTTCCTCCAAAAACATGGATCCAAGGTGTATTGGCTGGTCTAAATTGCCCCTATATAGTGTGTGTGTGTGTGTGTGTGTGAATAATTGTGGGCCCAGCAATAGATAGCTGCCCTGTCCTGTGTATGGGGAACCTACCCGTGACCCTTGTAGAGGATTAAGCAGAAGATAATGAGATGAGAGAGCGAGAGAGTGAGCTTTAAAGTACTAACTTTTACATTTGTTAAGATCTCCTTTAAAAAAAAAAAAAAAAAGCAGATTCACGTTAGTTTCCAAATACACTTAAATTTAGGGAAAGCTATGTTTATCATGGATTTTCCAACTATACATATATATGTATAGTAAATAATAAATTGCTTTAGCGAGATTTACTAAACCTTGACAGGTGTGGAAAGTTTTTGCCTATGAATTACCTTCTTTTTTTGCCTCGCACCGTGCCAGCTCACATATCAGATGCATTAATTATAAAGGGAAACACTTAAGTCAGCCATACCTCCTGCATATGTTGTTTTTCCGACCCTGAAGTACTCTCTTTTTTGCATAATAAACCAATAACCTCTAATCCAACCCCATTACCATCTGTACTTTTGGGGTAAGTCTAAGTGTGAGGGGGCGGTTCAATGCAGAGGTGCTGTTGCCTAAATTGGATCACATATCCGTTAAGCGCCTTTTGTTCTATGGCTTATTTCAAAAGAGTCATTAAATTGTGACCTTTTCATCCATCCCGTATTTGTTTTTTGTTTGGTCACGCTGGCAACACGACACACACGCATGCACAAACACTCAGTGGGTATTGATAGCCCGTTTCAGCAGAAGAAAGCCGCAGCATCGCCGAGGACGACCTCAAAAACAACGGCGCAGATATTTAAATGAACATCCAATTACGCCAGCGAAGAGTCACTTTTGTGTGGCGTACACGGGTGCCAAATTACGCTCTTTTGATCTTAAACCTTTACTTACTCAAGCCTGCGATGAGTAATTTTGGCCCGAAGGCCGAGACAATGCCTCAAGCGGTTGCTACTCCCCTTTTTCTTTCCCTCCTCCCTATTCGCTTTCTCTGTATCTCTCGCTGCTCTTCTCTCAATACCTTGCCTTCATTAAGGCAGAGGATTTGGACAAAAAGGGGAAGACTACAAATTACTGATAATGACGGCGGCCTAATGAAGAGAACGAAGAAATTTCATTAGCATTTAAGAGGCGAGGATGCGCGCGACCCGCCAAGGCCTCTCTCCATTACCCCTTCACTTAAAGAAGCGAGAGGGGCCGGCTGAAACCCGATGCCTGATTTGCATACCTAAGTGGTCACAGCTCCTGATTGGTAAGGGTCCATCAGGCTCCTAATTTATGTACTGCAAACAAAACACTGGTTCAGTACTGGCGCTCAGCACCATCCACAAGTGCACGAAAGGCAAGCGATGACGCGTGTCGGATTCAAGCGCCGGGGAATATTGCGTTTGAGGTAAACATTTAAAGGCTGAAAAGACACTAATGAAGTGGAGCGTTCAGGTGCTTTCTGGACGAGTGTGTAGCTACTTGATAAGACGTTGTCTAAAGGACACACGGCCAATACAGCCATGCCCCTACCTGAAGTGTAGACATTAAGGCTGATCAGGGCATCTAAGGGATATTAAGATGTTGCAGCAGATCACATTTGGTGGGTTCCTAAAAGAGTTAGGATTGGTATTTGCAAAGATTTCACATGACAGAAGGAACAAATGATGCATAAGTCTAAGTTAACACACCCTCGGGGAACATACACTGTCTGGACAAAAGGTAATAAAACACCTGCAGGAGCTTTTATGACATCCCATATTAAGCTGAGCCTGGGTTCTACTGTCAGGCGATGTTGGATGATGTTGGATTTGGCTCACAATCACTGTTCTAGTTCAAACTTATCCAGTTATATTTTCATGGAACTTGCTTAGTGCACTAAGTTACAGTCATGCTGCAAAAGTAAAGGACCTTCCCCAAACTGTTCCTTTAAAGTTACAAAAAAAAAAAGTTGTCTAAAATGCATGGGCAGGCAAGGCATGTTTATTTACAGAGCACATTTCACACAAAAGTAATTTAAAATGCTTTACAGAGTAATATAACTAATGAAAGCCATTTAAAATTAAAATTAAAATAGTGTATTAAATATTGAAGTTAAGATGTGTGTCCTAATCAAAAGTACAAATGTTCTACAACTTTTTGGGCAATATGTTTAATTTAACTAAATATAACAGAAACCTTAGAAAAAACGCAATTCTATATTAAAAAATGAAATATTACATTTTACTTTATCATTATATGTTTAATGGCCAAACTTATAGTTTTCATTTTCCAAACTATGACTTGGTTCTCCATACAGGATGTGGAATTGGAAGACTAAACAGGCAATGTGCCATAAACAAGTTAATAATTGCTCCAGAACAAGACTTAAATTCGAATTCGAACTTTAAAAGTCCCTTTCAAATCAAGTTTGGGGTGTAGAAACTATCAATCTGAAGGTTGGGGATTCAAATCCCGAGTTCATCAAAGTTATCAATGCGGGCCCTTGAGCAAAGCTCTTAACCCTTATCGCTCCAGGGGAGGCTGTATCATTGCTGACCCTGTACTCTGATGTCAACTATCAAGTTTAGATATTTGTAAATTGCTTTGAATAAACACATCTGCTTGATGACCTCATATTTAAACCTTTAAGTACAGCAAATGTTGATTTTAGCAACAGCTAACATGACTTGCTAAGTATCAGAACTCCAGCTGCCCTTTTATAAATAGACTTCTTAAAAAAATAATAAGTGATAAAATGATGCTTACACACAGAGGAATTCGCCCTCCATGTTTAACCGATCCGAGCAGTGAAACACACACTCACTGAGTGAAGTGAGCACACGTGCCCGGAGTGGTGGGCAGCCCTGTAAATGGCGCCCGGGGAGCTTTTGCGGTTAGGTGCCTTACTCAAGGGCAATTCAGCCATACTTGGTCCGATCGGGAATCGAACCGAAGACCTTCAGGTTGCAAGGCTGGTTCCATAACCACAAGTCAAGGACTGTGAAGCCAAAGCTATAAAGTTTTTGTGAAAATTAAAAATAAAACCTATGATCAATGCAACAAGGCAAATAATCTACAACTGTTCCTCAGTGTGTTTTTAAATAAAAGGTGCAATGAAGGTTCAAAATTATTTTGGGTCTGAATTCCACTAGATGGCTCCAAACAGTACAGAGTTGTTTGTTCTATATTCTGTGCATCAAAGAAAAAAGTTAGAACAGCATTTGAAGATCGTTTGTCTAAACAACAGCTATATGATTTTAATTGGCGCCTTCAAATGTAATTGTTTTTTCTCTTTTTTGGCTCACAATCTGTTTCAGAATGTCCTATGGGCCTCGCTTCAAACACTGGCTGTTAAATTTGTGCTGGTTATGTTGGCCATTTAATGCTAGGCATTTAAAAAGAATCAGAAGGGGGTGCAGGTCTCTGATCAGACTTTCCAGACTGTAATATAAAACTGAGTGGGAGTGTGAATGTGACATTATACAGCGCACACGCTTCATTTTGCATTTCAATGTTGTTATTTCCATGCTAACGATTTAACAAATTGGCTTTGTGTTTTTATAGTTCTTGATTTGCAACACCTGTTGATCGCCTCCACCCACACCGAGCCCCAAGCACCTTCTACGACTCCTCAGCCCGCCACCCTCCTCACCTGAAACTCATCCAGGCATAAGAGGCAGGTTTGCTCACTGATCTCCATAGCAACAGGAAAGATGGGGTCATATGTTGTCATTTCGCCTAACCTTCGTTTTGGCAGACTTCGTTTCAGGCAGTGGATCCCTGAAAGCAAACGTTTACAATGCCAAAAATAAAAATATATACTGCATATACGAAAAAAAATTATACCACTGGAAGATTGAAACAAGTAAAGAATAAAAGCTGGAAACAAGAACTACTTTTTAGAAAAGTAGTCTTTTGCTTTACCCTCGCTCTTTCTCTGTATATATGTATACAATAAAATACCATTTTATTTGGTACAGCTCATTGATTCTCCATGCACCATATAGATGGACTTTGTAGTTCTACAGTTCCATTCTGTAGTCCATTCACTTCTCGTCATACTTTGTTAGTTCTCTTTATTTAATCATCCGAACCTCCACAGAACAGGAATTATTAGGGTGGTGGATGAGACAGCTGTATGTTTTGAATGGTGTACTGTTCTCTCTCCAACACACACTAACACCACCACCATGACAGTATCAATGCAGTCTTGAGAATCATCCACCACCCTAATACCACATCTGTGGGGGTGCTGTTCATCAGAAAATATATAAAATCAGGCAATTAAAGTATGTAGAGAAGCACATGGATTACAGTCTGTAATTGTAAGTCCATCTATATAATTAGTGGAACTAAAAAAGAGACAGTGAGTGTAGAACTGAAGAAGTGTATCTAATAATCTAATCTAATCTAATCTACTCTACTCTAATCTAATCTAATAAAATTGCCGGTGAGTGTATAGGTGTGTATATATAAATACATATGCATGCACGCACAAATAGATACATACATACACACATTGGACACATTATCCATCCAACCATCCATCCATTATGTTCTGTTTAATCCTATACTAGGATCCTTTTTTTTTTTTAAAGATTGAAATCCATCATCAGTATCATGATCGGCACACTTACTTTTATGTATATCCAGCATAAAGCTGTTAAAATGAACTCTTTTCTTCCTCTTGTTCTTCACACAAGAATAAAACAGGTCCATTAGCATTGTTTTGCCAGAGCCTAAAAATTACGGATTGTATGAGTTACAGACTTTTTACATCACTCGGACCACTAGCCCATAACGTCTGACTCTGTACCCTTATAACATGTTTATATGCAACAAAATGCAATAAACTTACCAACACCACCATGAATGTAGCATCCCTCAGGTGGCTGTGACGCAAACAAGCAAATTAAATCATAATAAATTATGATGAAGACATAGGAGCAAACTCAAACCATGAAATTTAAACATGCACAAAATTATAGGCTACTTAGCCACTTTGCCTGGGCTTGTGATGATGTTTAATGCAAATGGTGTTAACATTAAATTACCCCCCTATATGGGGTGTGGGTGTGTATGAGTGTGTTTGAGTGAATATTTAGGTTGCCCATTTATTGGATATATTGTTAATTTTTTTATAGTATGGTTAGTGCTCTCCTCCTGTATATAGGAATGAAGATGAGATCTCCTAGCCTTGAACCCACCCTAAAGTTCAGACAGAACAGTCTCGTAAGGCATAACGGGTGCGATGGTATGCTGTTATGAAGTTTTGAGACAGGAAAACACCCCTCTGTCTCAGCAGGGACTCCTCTGTGATCCAGTGAGCCCTTTGTCTCAGCAACTCCCCCCTTTAGTCTCCCACCCATGACCCAAACTGCTAAATAACTCTCTTTGACCTAGAAAAACAACAATACAGCAGATCTAGTGGAAACACTCAGTCGATAAAAGTGTGGAATGTCAAATTAAAAACATGGCACCTTTTGTTCATCACGTATCTGATGTTGCTTCATTGGCTCTCCAATTACTATGTCCTCTGTCAGTTTGGATTTCTTGTGTATTAGGCCACTCGTGTTACCTTCTGACATCTTCTCTTTAGATGGCTGAGAAACTGCAAGGTTGGTATATTCTCCCATTACACTATGCAGCTGTTCCAGATGCCAAAGTGCATCTTTTTGCTGTTTGTCCTCATGGAGAGATCCTGATCTCACCCGTTCATTGTAACAGGAGATGGGTCCACTGTGTGCAGTGCAATCTGAAACAGCTGACATAGGTCCATGTCGTGTAAATAATGTTAAACCACTTGAATAAGATGAATTGCATCAGTACTTAAATGAGACTCTGCTTGAAATCAATTGTTGCATCTACTTACTATAATGCCTTAAGGCCAATGGTTGCCACAACTACTATAATTCCTAATAACCAATGGTTGTCACAACTAATATAATTCCTAAAAAACAATGGTTGCCCTATCTACTGTAATTCCTTGTAACAAGTATTATCCACCAATATTTTAAACCCTCATGAACAATGATTGCCACAACTACGGTATACCCTCATAAATAATGATTGAAAAGACCATAATTCCAAACAACCAATGGTTGCCACAACTACTATGTTCCCTTATAAATACCGGTTGCCCGAACTCCCATATAATCCCATATAACCAACGGTTATAACCACAACCACAATAATCCCTCATAAACAATGGTTGCCAGAACTACTATAATTGATCATAACTATTTGTTGCCACATCTACCATAATCCCTTATAAATAATGGTTGCCACACCGACTATAATCCCTCATGAAAACAGATTTAAGCCAATAACTCCCAGTTCTGAAAGCCTTCATATACATAAATTTCATCCATTCATTCATTCATTCATTATCTCCCGCTTTATCCTCTATTAGGGTCGCGGTGGGGTTCCCCATGCCCATCCAGGGGAGAACGTCTCGGGAGCTGGGCAGATACATCCAGGACAGGGCGCCAATCCATCGCTGGGCACACACTCACTCACACAAACACACTCTATATGGGGCAATTTTGAGAATTCAATTGACTTGATCCATGTTTTTGGACTGTGGGCGGAAACCGGAGAACCCGGAGGAAACCCACGCGGACACGGGGAGAACATGGAAACTCCACCCAGATGGGGATTCGAACCGGGAATCCCTAGTGCTGAGAGGCGAACGTGCTAACCACTAAGCCACCGTGCCGCCTATACATAAATTTGTTTAATAATTATGCTTTACATGTTATTTATTACTTTGATGTCTTATTTCATTTATTAAAGCTTTGAGAATTGAGATAATGCCTAAAAGCAGAAGCAGTGCCCACATATGAAATCTCCCTAATCAAATTTCTGATCTATTCTGTTTTGATCACCTGCAGTCTAATAAAGAACCAACTCACCTCGGATGGCTTGAAAGCTGCACAGTAAGTCCCTTTAAACAACCTCGAGTCTGTTAAATATCTCACTACTGTCCCTGCTCGCATGCACACTGCCATCTTTCTTCAAAACAGTAAAGCTTTATGTGAACCTTTTTTCAGTACAAGGCAAGAGATATAGATATTACACAAACAACTGTTTATTTTATATCTGTGAGATTTTAATATATTTGAAATGAACAGATTCTTCCTGTTTTCTATGTAACAGTAAAATAATAGGTTTTCTAAAGAAATTACATATGATTATATATATATATATATATATATATATATATATATATATATATATATATATATATATATATATAAGCACACCACCGTTTCCAGTTTACATTCTTTAACACTTGCAGTAGAACATATTTCTATTATATTATTACTTATATCTGTTTTCCACCGTCCAACAACTTTTAAGACATATTCTTAACACCAGTATGCCAAATGCTTAAATAGCTTATGTAACATCATATTTTTTTTTCCTTAAAACAAATATTTTTAACTTAACGGGATAATATTCCGTGAAAAAAAAATCCATAGAACATTCAAATTCCAATGCATTCCAGTGGGAAGAATTTCAAATGATCACGCACCGATTACCGAGTGCACTACATTCAGTGTGTCAGCAGCCTAAGACTCCCGTACATAGTGTGCTTGTGTAGGCAGTAAGGACGACATATCGGACGCAGCCCATGAACTGGCGCGTTCTTGTCAGCTGCGACTCAGCTGATCGGAAGTCAAACTCAAGCCCTGGAAAACGGTTTAATAACAGGGAGAAGATGGCAGACACGGTAGCCGACACCCGGAGGCTTTATTCCAAGCCGCAGAATCTGAACGACGCTTACGGGCCGCCGAGTAACTTTCTCGAGATCGACGTCGGTAATCCCGAAACGGTGGGCGTCGGTCGGGGGAGATTCACGACGTACGAGATCCGACTGAAGGTGAGCCTGTTAGCGCGTTAGCACGCTGCCTGCTGAGTGCCACTCCTCTCCCTGCACTGCTGCCACGATAAAAGTCATTAAACTATCGACTTACCACTAATACTAGTAATAATCTGGTTTAACATAGTCATGTGGTTTAATATAATCTTCACAGCTGCGGAGCGACAATCGGCTCCTGATTTCTTGTTTACATCGGGCTGTGTTTTAAATAGCGCGCTGATGCTTCCGAGTAGTGCACTAACTTTACTAAGTGACTATTTTACCAACCTTTATGGATGCTTGTAAATTGTAGTAAACGCGTATTTTAGTATAATTGATTCTTCGGCGACCAAATAATGACGTATTTTAAAATGATGCCCATATAGTAGGTACCTTTATAGAGGGACGCTGTGAAGTGTGTACTGTTTGTCGTTATAATGTCCCATTGTTATAAGTAAATACTTGATGTATCCTTAACGTTCTAATTAAGTGTCTTATCAGTAGAACTTTAATTGTATGCGATGAAGTGATCTATTTTGCATACTGTACCCACACACAGAGGAACTATCTTGCACATTTAACCCACATTCAAACCCATATATAAGTGAAACACACATATACACACACTAAGTAAAGTGAATTGAGCACATGTGCCCGGAGTGGTGGGCAGCCCTGTACACGACACCCGGGCAATTGGGGTTAGGTGCTTTGCCCAAGGGCACTTCATCCATAGTGGGACCGGGAATCAACCCAGAAACCTTCAGGTCGCAAGGCTGTTTCATTAACCACAAGCCTACGATTGCCCCATGCTCGCTGTTATTTGTGGCCGAATAATTATGCTGACTCTGACATTTGAACACAAAGCTTCCTTAGCGTACAAGTCACCACCCTAAAGTTTGCAAGACACTGATAATAGTATTTGTCACTCATCTGAAATGAGACCACAGTCAGGTCACCCAAGATAAGTGTACAATCTAAAGGTTATTATGTTAAAAACTGTGTATTTACTCTCATACATAGAATTTAAGTTGGTAAATTGATGCAGCATGTAAAACTACACAAATTATTCTGTGAAACTGTTTAAGAACTAAACCTCAGTTTGGAATTTGGCACATGTTTGACAAATGTTTTGTACACATTGTGAGCTATAGAATGCAAACCCAAGTACTCGGCTCATTCATTGGTGCCTTTCTAGTTCATATTTACTTTAAAATGATTGCATGGAATAATAATTTGCATCACTAAACTGTTACTCAACTTCCAAGTAATTTATGCTGTTTATTATATTTATAATAAAAATTATCAGCAAAGTGTGTGAGGATCTTGGATTTTACATGAAGAGGAAACAAGATTAAATCTCTAACTGAAGCTGGATGAGATGACAAATGTACTGTGATGCTGTAAAATGATTTGAATATATGCTCCTTAAATAGCTACATTATTAGCGACTTAAACCTTATAGCTCCAGTAGGGCTGTATCATGGCCCCAGCCATCCAGTTGGGATACTTGTAGGTAGACAGGTGAGGATTACTGTTTTAGAAGGTACAATTACTGACTGAGAAATAATCATGAAATCAATCAAAAAAATCCTAAAAACAATTATTTCTTGTATTGTTTGTTATCTATTTGATGCAAAAATACAATACAGAGCTTTTGCTGAATATTAACACAAGATATTCCTTGGAACCCAAAAATATTAAATCATTTAGTAAAAATTTTTTTGACCCCATACGTACATATCGACGTGTCTATTTGAAAATTTTCCTGTAAAGTCAAGTTAAATAGATGAGTGTGCTGCAAGTGTAACTTTATTTTTGTTGCATTCAAGTTGCGACACTTGGTCTAAAGAACCGGTTTACCAGCATAATGCATATGTTTCCTCGTGAATGTCGTCAGTCATGACAATGTTGCGGCGTTCTTATAACGTTTGTAGTTATAGCGTTTTTAATCATGATTAGTTGCTACAATGATCAATTGGCTTTGGTGAAAAACTTCT
This sequence comes from Corydoras sp. C115, assembly GCA_019802505.1. Taxonomy (NCBI): domain Eukaryota; kingdom Metazoa; phylum Chordata; class Actinopteri; order Siluriformes; family Callichthyidae; genus Corydoras; species Corydoras sp. C115. Next base: position 1,649,433 of record JAFMOC010000009.1, on the reverse strand, counting down.
TCGGTGTGATGTAAAGCATGTCTTATCTAAGTAAATAGCGCAAACCACTGCATGTGTATTTAAAATTTTTTTTATATATATATATATATATATATATTATATATATAATTTTTTTTTTTTTTTTTTTATTCATACGTTCCACCATCTTTTGAGAGGAACAAACTTGTAATTAAGGTTGTACTTTTAAAAGTGAAGGCTTGACATTACAAATGCAGATAGAAGACTTTGGTTTGAAGATTCTGGCCGGCCCCTCTCGGTTGAAGCAGTCATTTGGTAGAACTGATGAGTTTTGACAGGCGCTCTCGCACTTGGCATCAGACAGCAGGCGTGCTGGCTTCCCTATAGTATTTATAGCTTCCCACTACTTCCAGCGTTACTCGTTGGCAGCCATTAGCCCGAATCGAAAGCTACTGTACTTGATTAGCGTGTAATAATTAGCATATGCGTGTAATCAGCATTATTGTGTGTCTGGGAGCCGGTGCTGACCCTGCTTTGCATGAGGGAGTGCCCACTCATTTGTGTCTCACCACTGCTGCTCCCGCGCTTCAGTCTTGAAGACATGATGGGAGCTCGGTCCTTGATTTTCTTCTCAAGTCTGCAAAAGCATGTTTCTGTTTGTGCACAGAGAAGTTAACAGCAGCTCGTAGACTGATGAGTTGATGGGCAACGTTTCTCCAGATTTTTTAGTTCTGCACTAGAAGATGATCTGTGTGTGTGTGAATGCGACCTTGTGAGCGCCTGCCTTCTTAATCCTCTCATTGAAAGTGTAGTGGGGTGAATGAGTGGAGGGATGTTACAAACCCCTTTTTAGACCCTTTATCATACTTACCCCCTACTGGATAATACTGAAGCCTTAGTGCTCTTTCATATTAGCTGTCTTTCAGATACGTAAATGATGTACTTTGTAGCTGTACTTCTTACCTAGACCAGGTTTTACATGTATAATAAGTTAGCGGCGCAAGTTAAACATGGGTCTGTTAATAAATAATCAGTGGCACGTAAATACAAACCCTAATTTTAGGGTCACAGTGGTCTGTGCTCGAATAATTTGTGCACCGTTATTTTCTGTAGTTTGTAAATTTGAATGTGAAACAGCTGAGTGCTCTATAAATGTCTATAAATAAATGACAGCTTTGACTTTTTAATTTATTAGTATTTACTATGGGGGGGTTAATAAGTCAGCTTGGAGGAAGGTGCTTATTGTAAATACATCAAACATGTCGACTTTACAGACGAATGAAGGTGGAAGAAATGGAGGGTAACCTAAAGGGGTGTTGGTTATGTCTTTTGTCTGTAAACAAAGTTGGAGTCCAAAGAACTCGTCCCTTTATTTACGTTAATTAATACAGTCATGCTGTATTTTAATTCCTTTGTGCTTTGTTGGTATGTCTGGACTGTTAAATTGTAGTTTATAAATTTATTTAGCTTATTTAATTTATCCAATAATATAAAAAGTGTCAAATGTTTAGTTTTGTTTGCTTTCAGCTTTGGCCCAAATTTTTCTTTTTCTTGTGTCACTAAATGAAACATCTTTTAGGAATTTATAAAATTCATTTCTCATTAAATTTTGCACTTTATATTGGTAATCCTAAAACACATTTTAGTAGAAGCATAGTTTTATTGTCCAGGATTCTGGGGCACAGTTAAAGAACCTTTAAAAGTGAGTTAGCTTATTTTTGCTGGGTGACCTTATCTCTCAGCAAGCTTGGGTTCTGTTTCAGCTCTTGCTTGTTTACAAAGTAAAAAAAAAAATGCTGCCTGGCATTCGACCTGGCTTTTTTTTTTCAAAGGCATTGGACGAGTTCTTTGGGCTCTAACTTTGTTTACAGACAGGAGCCTAACACCCCTTTAGGTTTCCCTCCATTTCTTTCACCTCCACCTCTTCATCCCCCTTTCTTTCTCTCCCTTCTGTATTTCCAAGCCCCTCACTCTCTATCTCTTTTGGCCATTAATAAAAATGGCTTGCTTGCTTGGCTGTCAGTCCCAGTCAAGTGTAATCCAAAGTCTACAGCATCCTCCCCGACAACTATTTTAATGGTAATAGGGTCCATATTGTATCAAGGCTACCATATCCTACTTGAGATGACAGTATCAAAAGTGGGAGTTGATGCTATGGGAACAAAAAGAGGGGGCAGCTTTTTGCCTGGGTTGGGGGCTGTGTGTATGTTTGTGTCTCTGGGGGTGGATGAGGTGGTAGTGGTGAGTGCTCTCATTGTCCCCCTCTCTTCATCTCTTTGGGGATATGATGCGATGAGATTGCATTGTGCATCCATTTTGCTTCTACTTTTATTTTGAAAAAGAGAGCACGCCAAAATGCGCTCTCTTAAACTTGACTTGATGCGGCTTGCTAAAAGCTAATGCATAGCCGGTGCTGAACCCTTACAGTGAGCGTGGTGACCTTTCAGCGCCGCTTTTTTCCTCCCTCTTTTCCCGCTCCCCTCTCTTCTTCCCTTAATGAGGACAGGCCATTGTCCCTCAGTGCACACATGCATCTCGGAAAAGAGGAGGGAGAACCCTCGGCTCAGATCGGCATAAGCCATGTGGAGGCTTTTAACAGTGCTGAGGAGTGACTAAAAGAAGCAGCACTTTTAGTACATCTATCAGATGGTCGCCTATTTTGGGGTGATGTGTATGAAATGGGTCTCTCTTTCTGTTATGACATTTTTTTTTCCCTTCGTTCTCTCTGCACTGCTGTCATTTTTATTTAGCTTTTAAGCCACATTTATAACTACAAATAATTTTCCTTAACCACCCTGTATATGTTTTAACACCAAGACTAATAATGTAATTATTTCAGAAAGTTGTTTTGCCTTCACGCCATGTAGCAAATTAAGTCCTATGTACAGTGGCAGTTAAAAGTCACACCCCTTCTTGCTTCATTATCTATTTCCTCCACTTACCTTCTAGATGGACTTTGTAGTTTTACAATTAAAGACTGTACTAAATCTGTTTTCTTGTTTTTGTTAGTCCTCTGTTGGTTCTCTGGTCAGGATCATCACAGAACAGGTATCATTTGGGTGGTGGATTGTTTATTGTCAGTTCTGCAGTGACACTGATGTGGTGAGGGGGTTTTAGTGCAGCAGTGCTGCTGTAGTTTCGTTTAAACACCTTAGTGACACTGGTGGGATAGGACTAATGCACCAACCAAATAATACCTGCTCTGTGGTGGTACTATTGGGTTTTTAATCATTAGAACAGTGTAAAGGGGATGTACACTGTATGTTCTGTAGTCCATAAACAAATGGACTACTGTCTGGAACTATAGAACTAGAAGTCCATCTTTACAGTATGTAGAGAATAAATTGTATTCATAAAATTTTTCCATTAAACTTGCATAAAGCATGTTATCATTTTAAAATAAACACTCACAATTCCTGCAGGAGTTTTAAATTCCCAGCATGCACCAGGTTGATGCATTGAAACATAATCAGAAACAGTAATTTGCCTTGTATGTAGTTTTGCTGTTTTATACATATATTTGCTTAATTCAGAATCAAGCAATTCTATAATAATTTGGTATGTTGATGAACTGTTGGCTCAAAACACCAATCCTTTCTTTATAAAAGCTTAGCAAAAATAACCAGCGACAGACTTTTTAATAACCTCCTGCTGTATGATGCCATAAATGTAGTGGCTGAATGAATGGACCTGTTTTCCTCCAACCTTTAAGTATCTGATATGAATTCAGCTTCCATCAGCATGTAGAACCGGTCGCCACGCTAATCAGGGCCTTTGTTGTGCTATTTTGTTTGGCTCTATAGCGCATCTCAGGTTTGATTGAGATCATTAAGACACGGATAAGGCCGGTCAGACTTGGAAGAACACAGACACAGCTGTCTGTGCTGTGGTCTTCAGTATCAATGTTGTCTGCTGTGGGGTTTGTTTAAGAAACCTTAATGTTCTTGCTGTTAATGTTAAAGATCAAATACTTTAAATTATTAGTTTATGGTGTAATAACAACTTTCAATTCTGTGAACTGTGAAACAAAACTTGAAGAGATGACATGACGATTAACTTGAATGTAATCCCGTGTCATAAACTCGCTGTATACAAATAACCTTACACCTACTATTTATAAAAAAGGATCAATCATATTCTAAATGCTGTAAATAAAGTTTGAGAGACTGGGGTTTTGTTAAAGGTAGAGACCTTGAATAGGTCTCTTCAGGACATTACCATTATACTATTAACTATTTCCAGGTTTTTTGTAGGCAAGTGTAATTTAACAATGTGTTTTAGCATTTAGTTTGTAAGCCTTAACAATTTAATGATTTAGTTGCCATTTTTATATATATTTATAATTTTATACAGATTAGAGATGCTGGGTAGTATGGAGTCTATTCCAGCATTCACTAAATAGTGGAGTAGGAAGCACCCAGTACAGATTGCCAGTAAAACTTCGACTGATCCCTAAATTTGAATGGAACAAACATTTTGGAACCTCTGATTTTAAGCCTTATATTGTAATGAAGCTGTACATTGGTTACCTAATTATTATGTTAAAATTGTAATGGTAATCTATAGGGTCCACTCAATTACTAGGTAGCCTGGTATTAGCTTAGAATGTGACTATTTAAGTGCATGTAGTTCATGAAGTGCAAAATGTTATTAAAACCTGATCAGGTATAATGGACTGTGTCTGCTGAGCCATGATGCGGTTTAATTTTAAGATTTTGTTTATGCTGCTACAGTTAATATCGATTATTGCAGAAAGGAGATGCAAGAAGCTCCCTAGTGAGTCTCTGTAAATGTAGAGCAAGGACAGGTTGAATACAGAATTTTGGAGTGCTGGAGGAAAAATGAAGGTAGAAAAGACGAGTCTAAAGAGAGACAACAGAAAGGAGGTATACAGCCGAAATAGGTCTGAAGAGGGGTTGAGAAAAAGAGCATGGCTGTGTTTCATCGATGTTATTCATTGTAAGCAGGGATGAAGAGGCACTTAAGATTGAGCACTGACTTATTATATCATCCCGAGAGCGACGAGAGGATGATGATGGAATGATGAAGGACTGGGGTTAATAAGGGAAACTATTCAGCCACTGTCCCCAATTAGGGCCTTATATAAAACTTATTCATAAAAGAAGACAGTCAAGACATTTGGCAATCAAGACGTTCATCCATTCTTCAACCAATCATTCTTTTCTCCTGATTTTGCGAGTAAGATGTGGTATTGATCAGAATTCATAAATGCTCTGCTCTTCTGCAGTGCCACTTATTACAGACTCGAGCCGTAGTCAAGACTTGCTTTTCTAGTCCAGGACGAGCTTCATCATCAAAAAGCTTTGGCCTAAACTTTTGAACATTGCTCGAAAATTAAAAAAGAAAAAGAAGCACCCACTGCAGGAACCCTGAACTTGTTCTAAACAATAGCACAGTTTCCTGGCACCCACACAGAACCTTTTGCTGAACTTTTTAAAACCTGAATGCTGCAGAAAGTGTTTTGGTCATAATGTAATGCCACTGTGTATAATGAATCATTGGTATTTCAGTTCATGTTGTTTTCTTTTCCGCAGACCAACCTTCCCATCTTCAAACTTAAGGAGTCTTGCGTTAGGAGAAGATACAGTGACTTTGAGTGGCTAAGGGGAGAGCTGGAGAGAGAAAGCAAGGTAAACATGTAAATGTTTCACAGGTTACATGAAATGTGATAAAAAGACAAAAAGATGGAACCCTGGGGTAGGATCATGGTGCTGATGCCTAATTTCGTGCTTATAGGATTTTGGGGATGTTGACGGGTTGCCAGTCCCACACAGATGAACACTCTCGCATATACAGGCAGCTTCATATCTCCAATTCACTAAAGGAAACTGGACCACACAGATTGTACACATTTCTTCCAGAAAGTCGAGTATTTTCCTCAAACCAGGACTTTAGCTTTGTGACTCATCCTGTAAATCGAGTGGCGCCCATTAAACAGTCACTGCTTTTCCTAATTAACTCCTGGTTTATTAGTGTTTCTTTGTTTTGTCAGGTGGTTGTTCCTCCTCTGCCAGGGAAAGCTTTGTTTCGGCAGCTCCCGTTTCGAGGCGATGATGGCATATTTGACGATTCTTTCATCGAGGAGAGGCGGCAAGGTCTGGAGCAGTTTCTGAACAAGTAGGTGTAATGCAGATCTCCACAATAATTCAAATCAGACTGCAAATTAGAGAAAGCGTGGGAAGTTTGTTAATTTATCAATTAGGAATAAAGATCGTCATTAATTTCAGTTACATTGTATGGGATTAAATGCTCCCTAAATAGTTTTTTTTAACTAACTGTTCCCTTATCAGACCGGCAAATCAACTTATATACCACCTAAAGAAAATGTATGTCAAATTTTATGGTAATCAAAGCAAAATTGTGGATTTGTATAGGGTGTGCACATACACACATTAACTTTCTCTATTATTTAGAAAATATATATCCAATGCTGTTAAAATTGTCAGAGTATTAGTGAGTGCTGCTGAGTAACTTCTAAGTGTACTTTGTAGTGTGTATATATATTTAATATTACTTAAATTAATTAATAATACTTGTTATTTGATGTTCCTTCATTGATTTTTCACATTTAATAATGTGTACTGTACGTTTACAGCCTGCCAGCCACTACCATGACTTGACTATAATAACTGCATTTATTAAATCAACTTTTTGGGAATGCATAAGGTTAGAATTTTCAGAATATGAGATCAAAATATAGCATCCCAATAGTCTGGTATAAAAATAAAGCAGAACTAATTTTAGTCGAATTTAAAATTAGGCTGTACTTTCCGAATCATCTTCTTCTGTGATTAACTTGCTGAATGAAGCACGTCATTCGGCCAGCTGCAGAGTGAGTTCTGGTGATCCAGTTGTTCAGTTAAGTTTATTTAAAACTCTTAGTAATTGTGTGTTTCCTTTCATCACTCTGATGCCAGATGTAAATTGGCTGGGATTCTGCAAAGTGCCTTACAATACAATACAATTCCATCAACGAAACCTCTTCCCCTTTAAGTTAATGTAAAGTTTCTGAAATTGGAGTTAAGCAGAGGAACAAATACTTGCTCGAGCCTTTCTGTCAACCGATGTCTCCACTTTTTTTTTTCTCACCCCCCCCCCCCCCTTCTCCGGCTCTTATAATTACCTAGCAAAGGATCGAAACTGATGAGAGGCCGCGAGTGCACCCAGCTTTACTTTTTACATTTGTTTTATTTTCGCTGTATAATTTATGATAATTGCGAGTGAAATTACAGGCATGCGTTCCTCCACATCGCGGGATGTTTCGTGCACCTATGCTTATTTTTGATCCGAGGTGTCGTTCCCCCACCAGCAGAGACAATAAAAGTTACAGTGCGATTGTAATTATTTGCTGTGATTGCAGACTTTGCTGTTATCTTTGTTTCATGTGCAAATGTGCCGTCTTTACCTGTTTGAATTTTAATACAAGACGAGGAGCTGCGTACCGGGGTTGGAGACAGAAGCAATACTCCGGCAATTAAGACGGCTTTTTTCTCTCACTTAACAAAAAATTCTTGAATTAAGTGTCATTGTTTAGGATTATTAGAACTTCAGGTTCACACATACCCAAACGCACCAAGTGTGTGTAGGTGCCTCGCTCTCTCTCTCTCCTCCATGACTTTAAACTAAATATCAGATTCAAAACAATTTTTTTTAGCTCTTATACTTTTTTATTTTTTATTTTGATGTGTGACCCGAGTTAAAAGTCTTAAGTTGCACATTAGCGACACAAACAAATTACAAAGCAACTGAGAATTTATTTTTCTTTATCTAAATATAAATTTAAACAATTTTAAGTTGGCAAATTAATGCAAATGAATTAGACTTTTTTTATTGCTAGTGTGTCAAACTTAACCGTCCTACTATAATCAGATTATTGGAGCTCATGTAAAAAATTGATCAAAGTCAAAGTTCTGATAAACTTCAGAATTTCTTATGGACAGTAAACAAGGAAAAGAAAAAAAACTGTGATTTTTACAAACGTTACAATTATTTAATCGTAAGAGTGCCTCAACAATGTCACCACAACATTCATAGAAAAAATACATATTATGCCGATAACCCGAACTTTAGATCTAGCAGCGAAACTAACACAGAACCAAAATAAAGTTCCACTTGCAGCACACTTCTCTGTTTACGGAACATTCTTTTAAATGTGTACGCCGATATGTACATTAAGGAACAGATTCTTTCTTTTTTTTTTTTTTTTACTTGGATATTCACTAATGAAAATTTGTAAAGTTAAATTAATTTAATATTTTGTGTTACTATTCATCAAAAGCCCTGCATTGTCTTTTTTTTTTTCTTTCTTTTTTTTTTTTTTGTAACAAAATATTCGGTGTTTACATTACATAGCAAACCTAAAAACAATGTGCATTGTTCCTGTTATTTCTGACACTTTAATTCATGCATAATAATCGTGCTTATTTTCTTATTTCTTAAAATCTGTAATCATCTCATCCCTAGCATGGTAAATGAAAGTGTCTGTAGTTACTTTAATGTGGTAGTCAGTAGAATATTATGGTCTGTATGCTGCCATTTGAATGAGCTTCTCCATCTCTATACAAATTTTGTCTAGTACCATTCAAACCGTTTGTCTTTTGTTATGCATTCCCAGAGTGGCCGGTCATCCACTGGCCCAGAATGAGCGTTGCCTGCACATGTTCCTACAAGATGAATCGGTGGATCGAAGCTACACCCCCTCCAAAGTCAGAAATGCATAACCAGCCTACACTAGAACTTGTTGTACATGTGGTAAGGCGTGGTTAACCTGAACTTGTCTCCTGGGATTTAATGTTACGGAATGAAAATGACAGCCTGTACAAACTGTTCACTCTACCGTAGCTCATGCCTCTTTCTAAAGCTGGAGTTTGGGTTGGGGGGGTGGGAGTGGGAGGGGGGGGACTGTTTATTGTAAACGCTTAAAACCGAATGTTTTCACCTCCCATTAGAGCACTTTCTTTTTTTTAATTAGGGAAATCTGTTTCATCAGTTTCACACTTCGTTAAAATTCTCTTAGCATCTCAATCAGATCAGCTGTTAAGTCATGTCTCAGGATATCTAGTATTGTAAAACAGAGGTCAGATAGGAACCAAAAAGAAATGTATATATGCAAAACAGTATCGGTTCTGTGCTCTAACCATTCATCTAACCGATTTCAACTCATTAAGAAGAGTTTTACTTACAGACTTACTTTACCACTGATTTCCATATGATCCTTGCACTTCTCTTAACTGTGATGAACACAAACTCCAACCAGCCCTCCGCACATCACTGAGGTGAAGTGTTCATTCCCCTCGTTGAAGCACATGTAAATGGCTGTTGTTTTCAGAGTTGGATACTGCCGTGCCATTATCTGTCTCTTTTTGCGGATTTTCCAATAAAATGTTGCACGTGCGTGCTGATAAGATGGTTACGGCTCTCTTGGCTTCATCTCTCTTCTCATTTTAAAGTTCTTTTTTTTTTTAAATCTTGATCATGGTCCTAACCTGTAACTTCTCTTCTGTGGATCGGCATATTTACCACATTTTAAAATTATTAGGAACTGAAAGGACATTGATGCCACAGTGTATGAAAACATTGAGGGCAGTTGTTCTTACTTTGGCATTACACACCTGATACTCTGAGCAAGAACTCGGGATCATAGCATTCTTCAGACAATTTGTGAACAAGGATTCATGCTGCAGCAGAGCCCAAAAGATGCTTCGAATATTTATTAAACCTACCTGAAGAGTATAGAAACAAACTACACTGCACGTGTAGTTTTTTTTTCATAGTAATCTGACCTTAACTGTAATCTATGCGTTCATCAACAATTGAAAGCCAAAGATTGGAATCAAATTATGCTGAGAACAGATGATTCATTACTGTAAATACCTGCTTACTCAAACATGTGAGTGCAAAGGGGAACATCCTACATGCCAAACCTCATGTTTTGTTATTTGATGTGCAGGCATGCACAGAAAAAAAGGAAAAAAAAAAGTCTTCCCTAAACTGTGCTTACAAAGTTGTAAACATACAATTGTCCAAAATATATAGCTAGATTTTCAATCTTCTATATCTGGCAAATAGATTTAAGTAAAACACCTAAATTGTGCCAAAACATACAGATGTGTCCCTGTATGTTTGTGTAGTGCAAATATAAGACTACTTTATTCTCTGTTCATAGTAAAAAAAATAAAAATAATTAATTTAAAAAAAACAGCAGCCAGTTAGTGATATTTTAATATTAAAACATCAAATCATCATGTCCAAGTTCCTTATGTCATTTCTAGTTATATATTGTTTTATTGCCTGCAGGAGTTAACTGCTGTAATTACTATCATGTGTAATGACTCCCATCAAGCTGATTAATTTCTCAGCATTTTTGCTCGCTGTAGTGACCTGGTAACTACATGCATTTGATTGTGTGGGAAAAAAACTGCAATTGTCTCATGTTGACATGATTTTAAAATAATACCGAGTTAAAGAAAATGCAAGCATGAAGGTATTCATTAGCCAGAACTTAGTGGAATGACCTTGACGTTCTTTTCATTGTTTTTGTAGAGCTGAGATGATCTAACTTTTAGCGTAAGAAAAACGCACTACTCGCATACTGTGTGTACACTACCTTCACTTCATTACATTACACTAAAGCTTTTTTATTTTATCTTCTGTTCTATATGTTTTGTCTTGTCTTTGGTTCCATCCATTATCCGTTTAACCACCGTAAACTATCTGCTCCTTCAGTTGTATAAAGGCAACCTTGAGAAACTGAAAGGATTTTTAATGGAAGTTATATTACCGTTTAACTAGCTTGTTTCTTTTTCTTTGTTATAGTAAACGCATTGGAACTAATGTTAATATAAAGGCTTTTTTGCAGATAAAGATATTAATTTTAGGCTTTAAAATAAACATGAGTTTTTATATAAGAGCAGACTTATTCCACATCACATATGTAATTGTACTGTCATTTTTTTTAGATTAAAATTTTTTTTTAATTGAAAGTTTGACAAACACAATACAAACACACTAATATTTTTATTGAAGAATATTTCGATTTTATTACATTGTGTAATTGTGTCTCTGTCGCATTTAAAGCAAATTTCTGAGGAATTTATGTTTATGTTGCTAAACCCTTGGGATAACTTTCAACCGACATAAGATTTTAATTACATTGCTGATGTTAAAAGTCCACTTTCAGGAAAACACTAAATGACAATGGTGTGCATGGCCTGACCACAAGGAACAACCCACTACATGCCAAAAATTGCTGCCCATGATTTGTGGCCAGATGAGACCAAATTACTTCTGTTTGGTGTAAATGAAGAAATTTTATTTGGCAATTGGGGGGAAAAATTGTCAAACACAGTAGCGATGGTATCATGATTAGGGCCTGTTTTTCTGCAGCTGGGGCAGGTTGGCATGCATCAGTAATGAAACATTGAATTCCGAATTACACCTGCAAAATCTACAAGAAATCTTTTAGTTGCACCTCAACACACATGGGTCCCCTAACAAGACAAAGACTTAAGGATGCAAAAAAAATGGATGAAAATAAAAACAGTCACATTACAAATGTAATCCTGAATTATTTTTCTGAATAAAAAAAAATTACTAAGTCTAATTTTTTTTTTTTTCTTGTCTGATTAGTTACAATTTTTATGTGTGTGTGTGTGTGTATATATATGTATATTATGTATGTATATATATATATATATATATATATATATATATATATATATATATATATATATATATATATATATATATATGTATATATATATATATATATATATATATATATATGTGTGTGTGTCTCGTATTTTAATTTGTTTAAAACTTAAGATTAAAGATCACAAGTGCATGTATGTGGCGGTTCAATCAAAAGGTTAATGCATTTGAAAAATGGAAAGTACATTTAACTTGTACCTGCAGAAATGATATGGCAGAGGGTTCCATTTGTAAGAAATTGGTCTTATGTAGGGCTGAGACTGGTAGTGAGCTGCAGGGATGTATGATAAAAATTCAAAATCGGCTTTGGCTATTTTGAAAAGGGAATCTCTGAAGAGAGCATTCGCTTGGTTCGGTTAACCTTGCAGTTTGCTCCGAAATGATGCGTGCCACGTTAAAGGAAGAAGCTAAATTGGATGGAATATTGTCATCTGCAATCATAATTCTTTCCATTGTGGCTGCTTTCAATCAAAGACGAAGATTTTTAAAAATGCAATTTGGCCAAAGCCCTTGATTTATCAAAGAATGCCTTAAGCCTGAGGTACAGCAACTTTACTCAAGGTCCGGGGGCATTGTAGCACTGATGGTTCAATATGCACTCCAGGGCAGGCATGAACCTCTTGATGACCTTGTTTAGTGGTAGTTCGAGGGTGGGGGGGGGAGTCTTTTAGCACACAAGACTGAACATATTGGACACAAAACACCCCGTTAACAAAAACAACCCAATTACACGATACAGATTTTAAACAATGAATAGTTTAGAAAAGTACAAGTCTGAGTGCGTCTTTCAAAACATAACAAATAAAAAAAAAAACAGAGCCAATGGTTCAATTCTCAATATTTTATTCTAGTATTTAGACAGCTTTCACAAAATTATTACTTTTTACAACGAGAAATATATTTACAACCTACAAAAAAGATACAAGTGCTGAGCATGTGGCAGAACATGTTAGTAACTACTCAAATTAAACTTCAGTGGCTGCAGTTGGCTTACGGAGGGACCTGGCGATTTGCTTTACATGCAAAACTGTATCTCTGGCTACTTTTAAAACTGCAAATCGAAATAGTGCATCACACGCAGTTTGTAAAGTAGCCTTTCTCTTTATATGATCTTTATTGCTGGTGGAGAAGAAAAAGCATAACCGATCTGTCTCGGTGATAAATTGATGTTTGTTTGTATAGCTTGATGTAACAGCTGAAAGGTGAATGGTTGAAACTTATATTGGCTTATATGTGGCAAATTCTGGCTAAGGAATAAGGTATTAAAAACATTTGCTCTACAGTTTTAACAGCACCCTGTATTTTTTTTTTTTTAATTGTCTGAACAAATTTGATTATTTAATGATTTCTCACTTCAGTGCCAGTGGGAATCTTTTGATTTTGATTTCACACGGTCATTCTGTGGAAGGCTCAGTGTTGGTGATAGTTAAGTCCAGCTTTTGTAGTATTGGTATCGCTCACTCTGTATTTTTGACAGAATACATGACCTTAACTTAAGTAAAAGTACATGATGTAGAAGTCCAATCAAGTGTAATACATATTAAATTAATAATTTTGTGTTCTCATGATGCTCTGTGTCTTATATTTTTTGGTGTAACAGTGTTTACAGGATCATTACCATCAAACCTAAAGGACAGTGTCACTTAATAAATGTATGTTATTTTGTAAGTGGGGACAGAGAATGGAATCTTTACAGTTTCTTCAGATCAGTGTAATAAAAGAATGAATAAACAGATAATTAATTCATTTTTCTATATTAATAAATGTGGCTGTTAGTGCTTAAGATTTAGGTAAGATATGAGCTTAGTGCGGGTACTTTATATTTAATAATGTCGATTCTTAAAAGCGACTTGCTGAAATGCAGGATTCAGTTCAAACCTCAAAACACTTCAAAAAACACACTTCAAATTGAACAGATTTTGTTTTTGGAAGTTCTTGGCACTGCACTAGGACCAGATCCTGCCTTTAGGTCTTCCTGAACATAAACTGTTTATTTCTTATTCATCCTCTGATGCTCTGTCAGAAATGAGCACCTTTTTTCTGGTACGTTCTTCCTGTAACTCGTAGATCAATAGTGAAAATTAACATTTGTAACTTGTATACATTCTAGGGGAAACATACTGGGAAATCCACACAATATACTTTTTAGGGTTTTTTTTTGACATCCTATTCTAAAATGCAGTTTCAACAACTCTTTTCTTAAAAGATGTTGGGTTGTTTTTGTATAAACATTTATCTAGAAGAGCATTTGTTGGTTCAGACACTGATCAGAGGTTGGATAAGACTAATTGGTTTATATTCTTTGTTCTAATTTATCCCAAATGTGTTCATTTTGTGTGAGTTACTCATGATCCTCCACACCAAATTCACCCCATCATGCCTATATGGATCTTGCTTTGTGAAGTCATGCAGGAACTGATATAGATCTTCCCTAAACTGTTCTCACTCTCTCAAGTTCAAAGCATAAAATTCAAAATATGTGAGCAGGTTCTTGGTTGTTTTATACTTCTGGCAATGGAATTGAGTGAAAACCGAATTTATACTAAGAATACTTAATACCAATACTTGTATATTCCAGCCACCTTCAAATTAGGCTTAATTCTCAAACCCAGGATTAATGGTTTAACAAAAGCAGACAATTTTTTTCTTCTCCAGTAGCTTCTTTAACTAGTAAGTAAGAGTTTTATTTTCTTTGGAAAGTCTGTCAAAAATTTTTTAAAGTTTTTAATTGTTGTGGATTTTTTTAAGAAACCAAGTTCCTTGTCTTCCTAAGCTGTTTGGTATGCAGCATCATTACTTGTCCTTATTTTCTATAATTATTTTTGGTTTTACCTTTTTTTTAAAAAAGGTTCCTGGAACAATTAACATTGACTTGAAGGCTTAGTCATCTTTAAGAGACTTTAAACTTGACTTGAATTGAGAATTATTTAATAATTCAACTAACTATCGATATGTCACCTTTGTCTTATTTCTTGTTGGAAGGAAAACGAACCATGCAAGTGGAATCAGAATTAGATTTACGTAGATTAAATGTCAATGGGTTAGAAATAAATTCCATAGGTTACGTATTGTGTGGTCACATCCTTGGTCATGAATTGTAAGATTTTGTTCTGCGTTTAAAATTGTTTAAAAATTTCCTTTCTCTTACTTTGTCCTCTATCTGTGACTGCTTTGTGCCATTTGATTGTAAGATCTCATTGCAGGAGGCGAGTTACCGTGATAGTCACATGGTACATTTTACACTTGGCCCAAGGCAGTCTCTTTTCTCGCCCTGCTTTTTTTTGGCTGATGTCTTTGATGGCTGTTTATAAACCGATGCCATTTTCTGCACCACTCATCAGTCGTTTTATATGTCACTGGATTTGTACATGTCGGAAAGAAGTCGCGTGATTGGTACATTTCCGATTGTCTTCCTGAAAAATACTTCTTCAATGGTGGAGGGACTGACCGAGCGCAGGGCCGGAAGGAGCAACAGCAGCTTCCCAAACCGGCATGGCTGAGTCGGATACCTGCAATGAAGCACAGAGGATTTTAAACATTTTATCACTTTCCTATGAAACTATAAAAAGTAAACCTGAATGTTGCTCTTTTATTATTTTGGTTAATTATGCTGGTATCCAAATACAGACGGGTATGTCACTGGACATTTACCATAAATCATGAGTTGATGAGGTATTTTATACCTGGTATGAATGTAACTGTTGAGTGTAAGCTGGGCTTCGTCCTGAAGAGCAGCGATGGCACCTGCATTTCGAAAACTCCTGACCTCTGTTCCGCCATGCGTTGGAACTGTGAAACAAAACATGTTATTTTAACTCTAGTGTTTCTTTGAGTGTCTGGACGTTAGCTTGATGTCGAACCTTCACCTACCTGCTTTAAATGTGACGATGCACTTGAGACATGCAAATTCTGTTGCATCCAGTCGCAACTGCCGGAAACGTGTCACCACCTCCTGTAGTGCCTGAATCTCAGAGACCACTTTGTTTAATCTCTGTGACTCTGTGTTTTCTGTGGTCATGCCTGTTGGAAGTAAAGTTGCACTTAATGCATTTTAATAAACATTAATAAGACCCATTTTTAAAATATGCCGTCGAGCCCTACCTGAAACAGCGAGTAGAGTGGAGGAGTCCACTGGAATGGCCCATTGTGCTACACCCAGAACAAACAGTTCCCTCCAGGCATCTTCTAATAGGATCAACTGCAAACACAGATACCTCTTTATTAAATTACAATATTTTTTTTTGTATTTGTACCCAAAAGGACAGGGTATTTGGACACTAACTAATTATTAAACTCAAGATTTTTTTTAAATTCTGTCTCATTACCACAAATATATAAAAGCACGTAGCCTTAAACTTTGAACATCTGTATGCTCCTAACTTTGTGGGAAGGCTCTTTGCTGTTGCAGAATGTTCACAAGTGTCTGGAGAACTTAATCGGCCTGTGCGGAACCCTGACCCCCACCTTGTTAAACATGGATGGAGATAACAAAACTCATAAATGCTTATTTCAAGGAATGAACTAACATTTCTATATCAGCTTATATTCTTTTGTAAAGGCTTTTAACAAGACTTTAGTGTGTGACTTATGAATGTTTTTGTCCATTTACACTTTAATACAAAAGTGAGGTTGTGAGGAAATTAATGTTGAATACGACGGCCCACCTCACAATCTACATTCTAATTCATTCCCATGATGTGGTTCTGGTCAGAACTTGAGTCAAGTTCCTCCACAGCAAACTCACTTAACCATGACTTTATGTACCTTACAGTATTGACTGGAACACCTGCAGTCAATAATTAAGAGGGGTGTCCCATACTTTTGTTTATATTGTGCAGCTGCAAAGGAGAGGCCATTCTCATACTATGTAGCTATAATGTGTGTGTGCAGTATCATATTGCATATATCAACATTACATCTAAAGCCAACTATCAGTTTCATTGTTATTATAATGACTAATTAAATCTAATCATGTTTACCTGATCTTGTAAGGGAAGTGTGGAGAATGCTGGGACACTCTTGGCCCATTTGATGCTCATGAAAAGAAGCCGTGCAGCTGATTCACATACAGACTCTGTGGCAACTTCATACAGGTACATGGGTGTTCCACTGACTTCATGTGGATACTGTGAAGAAATGCAAAATTTGAGCAATGAAGTCATGAGAAAGACTTAATAAAGAAAATCTGTTACAAGTTACACATTAAACCAAAGATGCATTCCCAGATAACAATATGATAGTGATCCAAATCAGGCCCACATTCCCCATTTTCATCTGGCCCACAAGCCACATGGTTTGTAGATATTTACTCTGACCGCTCCTGAATGCAACATGTGATAAATAATATATGCAATTTTATATAGCAGTGCCAAATCTTCAACAGATGGAAACTTTGCGTTTCAGGCCTTTTTTATAATTAAGTGGGCCACTTATGGCTCACTTCTAGGCAGCGGTACCAAGTGTCTGTCAAACGTAGAACAGATGGGTTTTGGGATATGTGGACCATGTTAATGTTTTCCTGAGGACCACCTTTTTCTCTGTGCTCTAAAAACAAGCCAGCAGTGGCCCACATCTGTATGCTATCTGGGTTAAATGTTTGTATGTTTGCAACATCTGAAAAAAAAAAACTTAAAAGAGGGCTCCAGAATCATTCCACTCAAATTTTTTACAAAAGCATCCACTATATAAGTTCATTCCAAATTACTATTGATGGCACTGGGTCGTAAATGATTTCCCATGTGCGTTTCTGAACATGTATAAAGGGACATTATTAAATTCTTAAAAATAAGTAGTATTTGTACTCAATTAAAAAAAAGATTAAACAATGTGTGTTTATACAATTTCTTAAAAATATGTAATGCTGCCATATTGCAGTCTTACATCAGTATTCCTATCTTGAAATAGGCTACATCATGAAATAAGAATGACCTCTGGGCCAATCTAGCTCATCATCATTCAGCAAATCATCACTCTTCACGCAATATGTACCATTTAATCGGAGCTTACTTTAGGAGTGGGCTGCGCCAGACCTACGACCCCTTGGCGCTCCGGTGTGCTCGGAACGGTGTTTAATTCCAGACTGTGCGTCTCGAGCTGAGTAACCGTGGTGAAAAAGTGCAGGCCCGGAATAGAGGAGTTGGGAAATTGTGAAGATGAGCCGTTTACCTCCTTGTGGCCTCGAAAGTAGAGAGCCACTTGTTTGCGGATGGTGGATGTTCTCGGGCCTCGTTCGTGCTGCACAGCTGCAAGATGCACAAAGCATGGACTCTGATGAAGTGCATTATAGAACAGCTAAAATAAGCTAAATCTTTACATTGTCGTTAGACATTTCATCAAAATAGTACGACTTTACCACCTAAAAATCCTGGAATAAAATTTAAGGCATCAGTGGGTCTGCTGTGGGAATAAACAAGTCCTTTTTAAAAAAAATAATAATTTATGATTATATTTTAATTGACAAGTGTTAAACTTTATCTGAAATAACACTAAAGTAAATAGCAAATAACAATACCGTAATGCCACGATGACACTATTTATTTGCAATATAACTCACATTAAATTAGTTTTTAAAAAGAAGAAAAACAAGCAGGTGTGTGTAATTGGACATGTTAGAAAGTTTCCCGACGCCTAAAAATACAACAATTTTGACAATCGATTATTAATTATTATTTATTAATTATTGAACTATTAAAAATCCATAAACGAAGTGGCCGCTAAGGTCCAAAACGGTGCGCCGTGTATAATAATTATATATAATGATATAATAATTATATAGTGTCCAAAATAAGGCTTAGAAATGAGAATATATTGAGTCATTTTTATTTTCCCCCTGTCGAATATTTAAGACCTACCTGTTATATGCATAGCAACTTTTTCTTTCATTAAAAACAGCCTTGCTAATAAGCAAAATCTTTATACGATTTATTATATTTTAAAATAGTTTTAAATCACAGTTTCATATGGGAACTTTTACAAAGCAGTAATACCCCCCCCCCCCCAAATAAAAAAAAAAAAAAAAAAAAAAAGTTTTTATTTTATTTTACAGAACTCTCTTTTGCTCCATATATGTGATAAAATCATCCTCCAAAAAGACCTATTCTAATAAAGATAGTTATAATGTTTCAATTAGGCCTTTAGTAACTGGGTTGGTTTAAAAAAATTTAAAAATATGCGTATGAATAGAAATTATTTTGACTATTTTGTATTTATGTAGAGAAAATTACAAGAAATATTTACCGTCTTTATTCATGTTTACTTCCAAGCACTTCTTTAGGCGACAAGCGCGACACTGATTCCTGTGCGTCTTGTCCACCGGACAGCCTCCCTGGGGAAATGGGAAGGGAATTATGGGGGTGAGATTATCCGGGGGAAAGGAGAGAAAAAAGGGGAGATATCTTCCAACAGGGGTGGGGGGGTACTCCACAGGTACGGGGTATATCTTGCAGTAATGACGGCCATTGACTCGCTCCCCTGCCGCTCGGCCAATAGTCTCATTCCCGCCTACTGCTCTCCAAATCCAGCCAGTTAGATTGGATTACACCTGTTACACCAGGCGAGCCCGAGGACCCTCAAAGGCGCGGGAGGAGGCTCGCTTCTTGGATAATCTTCCAATTATGAAAATCACTTCCAACGCAATTTATTCCAATTTACACCTTTTCCAGCCTAATTAGCCGACGTTCTATTGGCTTAAGCGCGTTTTACGCTCAATTGAGGAGAACCTGCGACTCACCTGAGTGCCAGATTTGCACACGTATGTTCTGTTTCTCCTGATGCTCCTTTTGAAGAACCCAGAACATCCATCACACGCATACACGCCGTAGTGCTTCCCCGAACTGCGGTCCCCGCACACTTTGCACGGGATGTCCAAAATCCGACCTTTCAAACAAATATATTATGTCAGCCAGAAAGAATAGGAAAGTGTTTTTGGTTGTCCTCACATCGATAAAACCTTTAACACGCTTCTATATGCAATTATTGTTATTATTTATTTAAACATGAATATACCAATAGACCACTTATAACATCCTCATAATATTAGATATTTTTTTCATTTTTAAAAACGAATCTTTAAACCCTAAGCAGTTATTCGGTGGTCATTTCTGATATGGTATTTTGCAGAAACATTTCCACTCTTGCTGAGTTTCATGCAAAACGCCCTCTCAGGTTGAACAAGTCCATTAGAGTTGATTCGAAGTCCCTTTAGTCTCTCTTTAAGGACAGTTATTTGTTCCATATGCATTTTAGCAGACGGTTGGATAATGATAAGTGAGGGGAATTTAAAATCCCTCTTTATCACTTAGTCTGCAATTAGTGAATTTGTTTCTGTGTCGAAAGGTTTATTCTTAAATACCTCTCACTAGAACTATCCGATAAAGCCGAACATGCCAAACTCGTGTAGCTGACATTTTGCATATATGAAAATAAATAAATTCATTCATTCATTCATTATCTTCCGCTTTATCCTCTATTAGGGTAGCGGGGGGGGGTTCCCCATGCCCATCCAGGGAAGAACGTCTCGGGCGCTGGGCAGATAGACCCAGGACAGGGCGCCAATCCATCATTTGTATATGAGAATAAATTGAAGGATTTATTTCTTATGATTTTAAATGCTGCCTTGCAATTTGTTATTTATACATGAACTGATTTTGGAGCTGTTGGGAATATTCTAATATAAAAATACATGGATTGTTTTTAAAAGCAGGCTAAATATATTCGATATATTTTGTAAGAGGGGATTAAATGAGCTTGTATGCGGGGTTGCTCGTGTTGTGACCTGACGGCAGACATGAGCTCGTTTTAAACCCAGCTGATTAACAGGTCCGTGTCTGTGGGAATCCGTGCGCTTTGTTGTGGAAAGCGTCGTAGCGAAGGTCTGCGAGAAAAAACAATGCTTTTGCATCGGGTCGGCGGACAATGGCGACATTAGGGAAAGTGTTAACTTAATGATTTGCCCCTATTGAGCCGTGTCTGACTGGACCGATCTGAACAAGCTGCCAGTGCGGCCTCATAATGAAGCTCGACAGCTGCTTTTCTGCGCGCCTCTCTGGGCCCCGCGGATTAGAGGAGTGACACGCCGGACCGAGAGTCAATACGCCTCCAATGAAGTGTATGCAAATGAGCCTGCAGTAAATGAAAATTGTGATTTTTTTCCCCCCTTTGTGCGCAGAAAACTTTTTCGCCCGATTTTTAATCCGGTAATGGAGCTATATTTGCATGTATATGGAGAGGGGTGGGGGAGTCGTTTAGAGAAACGGCCGTGTAATTACTGACATATGTCCACCTGCTCATTGATTTTCCACTGACCCGTCCTAAAACGGTAGCATGGGAATTCGGATAAGGCTCAGTAACCATTGAGCACAAAACAATGACTCTGTGCTACATGAGGCGTGCTGGTGCGCTCTTTCCAAATTACAGCTCGTCCAAAACTATTTTGGCAAGTTATTTGCATTTGACTACTGATGTCATTTCGACCTGTACATGCAATGTTTACTACATTTTGACTTTTTTTTTTGTTTTGACCTATATATGTATTTTATAATCTAATGATCTATCTATCTA
Source organism: Corydoras sp. C115 (assembly GCA_019802505.1). Lineage (NCBI taxonomy): Eukaryota > Metazoa > Chordata > Actinopteri > Siluriformes > Callichthyidae > Corydoras > Corydoras sp. C115. The sequence goes on along the minus strand of JAFMOC010000009.1, from coordinate 1,628,187 downwards.
TCTATCTATCTATCTATCTATCTATCTATCTATCTATCTATCTATCTATCTATCTATCTATCTATCTATCTATCTATCTATCTATCTATCTAATTAATTATTTAACATCTCTATAATTATGTCATGCTCATCCATTTTAAGTCATGGAGACATTTAAATTGGCACCTGCTGTATAATGAGCAATCTTTCATACAATTCAGATTAAACTCCACAAATCCAAAACGCAAAATACCCACTAGTGACCTAACGTCTAAAACGCATAACCTTCTTTTCCACACCAGTTGCACGACTTAATGCAAATCAGGTGTAATTACACAACGCAACTGAACGAGAAGTTGAACGATTATAATGACTTGGTGATGTTATAGGGAGAGCTGGTGAAAGGCGGGTTTGTTTTGATACTGTAAAAGCGGCTGTAACTTCCCATTATGCCTCACCAGGCGCCGCAATTACTCGAAACCATTTGCGATATTTTATTGTAGAAGCCTAATCAGTTTCAGGCTCCAGCAGCACTTTAGGAAAAGACACGTGTGAAGCTGTGATTTACAGGGCCGCTTAAGAACCCAAAGCATCTGATATGTCCGTTTATACTGATAAAGAAAAACAGCTGTAGCTATTAATTTTTATTATAGACGCACACAAATAATGCGATATCAACATTTAAAACACAGCTTTAACACACCAAGAGGGCAAAATACTATTTACACTTCATTCAGACGAAAAGACTGTAAAAAGAATTTTCCTTAACAAAAACAACGAGTCGGATTGAAATATATCTTGAGTTTAATGATTATATATTTATTTAGGCCTAAAACAGGCTAATTTAATATATATTTTAAATTTAACTTTACATACATGTTCGCATGGCGATTGAAACTTGACTGTGAATAGTGATAAAGTTAAGCCTCTTTGTAAATTACATCTTGTGAATGTTTTAATAATAAACATAGTTTAAAGCACATAAAAAACGTTTTTTAATAAATTTAAACTCTGATATAACACTTCAAGGTGATAACAGGGGACTGCAAAAGATTAATTTTCACTGAATTTTGTCCTGTACTAATTTTCCCGGTTGTTTGTCCACTGAGAATTATTTTTCATTAATGATAACGTGAAAGAGCACGTGTATTTTAATAGCTTGCAAATACATTGACAGACGCCCACAAATAATCGGGGTGTACACATCGCACAAGATGCCTAATTAAGGAAACATGCACAAGGTGGAATAGTGTCAGTGCATCACGTTTGAAGAAATAAAAGCAATTTTAAAAAATAATTATAATAATTTGCGGTTCGAAGCTGACGTCACTAAGATGTTTTAATTATTTAGAGCACGTTCAGTAAACGACAACTTTGGAATTGTCGAAAAATCTGCCAAGAATGAATCTTTTTGTCCAGATATCAGTTTATAAATTAAATCTTTTTTTGCATAGTTGCGCACAGATTTACGCGCTTTATATATACTTATATTTATATTTATGTATACTTATAAATACAGCTGGGTGGTTTTCAAGGAGTGAAAAGTTTCAGTGACTCATTTGTATTGGAAAGTTTTGTTTTACGTGATTCTTTATATTAAAATCAAGGACAACTTTTACATTTTGCGCCTTTAATTGGCTATATAAAATGAATCTCATAATACGCATTCCTTAAAGTTAAAAAAAAAACAGTGTTTAGACATTTTGGACAAGTCTATTTGGTGCAAAGAAGAAATGTCGAGTGAAGATTACTTACTGGATTTGACGTTTAATAAATCCAAACAACCACTTGTTGAACTCGCGGCTTTGCTCATCTTGCTTTTCGATTAGACGCCAACTTTCAGAAGAAAAAAGGGTTTTGCTCTAAAGGATAAAACTCAGAACAACTGTCCGTTCGGATTTTTTTACTAAGAGCCCAAACTATTTAGAGCAGTTTCGTTAGAGATCCTTGTAGATTGTTGTCTCCTGCAGCAGAATTTACAATTCTTCACGATTTTACGCTGATCCCAGGTATGCTGAAGTTCCAATAAAAAGCTTCTACACCCACAGGTGTTTGGGCCCAGACACCTGACTTAATCTACAAGACCACTAACCATTGAAAGCAAAAAGAAAGTCTGTAAGGGGGAAAAAACAAGCAAAGAAATGCCCCGCAAATCGAAGCCTGCCTGACTTTATGATGTGTGGCGTCAGATTAAAGGCTTTGGTAATATGTATGAGGAGTGCTAGAGGAGGGAAAGGGAAGGAGAGAAAGTGAAGGAGGGTGGTGGGAGGAGAGCCCGACTTCCTATGCCCACTTAGCTTCCCCCCCCCCCTCTCCTCCTGCCTTTCTACTCCTAGTCCTGCTTGCGCATGACGTCACCTTCCCGGGGAGGATGCACAGACGAAATGAGGCAAGAGGAACGTACGCACCGACTTCACGCCACTGCTGATGGGGATTTAGTTCGGCGAGACAATTGTGGGGCACTATAGGCCGACTTTGCCATGCTGCTAAATCTATCGGCCCCGTTTATCACTTGGAGCGCGACTCGTGGTGCCCTGTGCGCTCGTGGTGCGCACCTGTTGAGCGCGCTGTAGGCCCACTCATCCACGGGCCGACATCCATCTCCAATAGGCTAAATAGTTTAATCATGCATATTTCTAATTAAATTGTCATGCAGACACATTAATTCAAACCATGTCCCTGAAAAATGTGAGTCACAAGTAAATAAGCAACAGGAGCACACGCGCAAATCACTGCAAAACAATAACCGGTGCGTAAAAACAGCAATTATAGGCGTTTTTAAGTATTTTGCATGCAATTATTTCGATTTTAAGGTCCTCAGTGCATGTCCTAGGCTTTCTAAGATCCATGTTCCAGCTGTTTTGAATATTTTGCATGCAATTATTTCGATTTTAAAGTCCTGAGTGCATGTTCTAGGTTTTCTAAGATCCATGTTCCAACTGTTTTGAATGTTTTGTATGCAAATAATTCGATTTTAAGGTCCTTAGTGCATGTTCTAGGCTTACTAAGATGCATGTTATAACTGTTTAGAATATTTGGCATGCAATTAATTCGATTTTAAAGTCCTGAGTGCATGTTCTAGGTTTTCTAAGATCCATGTTCCAACTGTTTTGAATGTTTTGTATGCAAATAATTCGATTTTAAGGTCCTTAGTGCATGTTCTAGGCTTACTAAGATGCATGTTCATAACTGTTTTATTTGGCATGCAATTAATTCGATTTTAAAGTCCTGAGTGCATGTTCTAAAGATCCATGTTCCAACTGTTTTGAATGTTTTGTATGCAATTAATTCGATTTTAAGGTCCTCAGTGCATGTTCTAGGCTTACTAAGATGCATGTTATAACTGTTTTGAATATTTTGCATGCAATTAATTCGATTTTAAGGTCCGCAGTGCATGTTCTAGGCTTCCTAAGATCCATGTTCAAAGTGTTTTGAATATTTTTCATGCAATTAATTCGATTTTAAGGTCCTCAGTGCATGTTCTAGGCTTACTAAGATGCATGTTATAACTTTTTGGAATATTTGACATGCAATTAATTCGATTTTAAGGTCCTCAGTGCATGTTCTAGGCTTACTAAGATGCATGTTCCAACTGTTTTGAATATTTGGCATGCAATTAATTCGATTTTAAGGTCCTCAGTGCATGTCCTAGGCTTTCTAAGATCCATGTTGCAACTGTTTTGAATATTTTGCATGCAATTAATTCGATTTTAAGGTCCTCAGTGCATGTTCTAGGCTTTCTAAGATCCATGTTCCAGCTGTTTTGAATATTTTGCATGCAATTAATTCGATTTTAAAGTCCAAGATCCATGTTCCAAGTGTTTTGAATATTTTGCATGCAATTAATTCGATTTTAAAGTCCTCAGTGCATGTCCTAGGTTTTCTAAGGTCCATGTTGCAACTGTTTTGAATATTTTGCATGCAATTAATTCGATTTTAAGGTCCTGAGTGTGCATGTTCTAGGCTTCCTAAGATCCATGTTCCAACTCTTTTCAATATTTTGCATGCAAGTAATTCGATTTTAAAGTCCAAGATGCATGTTCCAACTGTTTTGAATGTTTTGCATGCAATTAATTCGATTTTAAGGTCTTGAGTGTGCATGTTCTAGGCTTCCTAAGATCCATGTTCCAACTCTTTTCAATATTTTGCATGCAATTAATTCGATTTTAAAGTCCAAGATGCATGTTCCAACTGTTTTGAATGTTTTGCATGCAATTAATTCGATTTTAAGGTCCTCAGTTCACGTTCTAGGCTTTCTAAGATAACGTTCCAACTGTTTTGAATGTTTTCATGCAATTAATTCGCTTTTATGGTCCTCGGTGCATGTTCTAGGCTTTCTAAGATGCATGTTCCAACTTGAAGTTTAGTTTAAATTGAAATTTAGGTCTGGTTATGAAAAGTGTACGAGACCATGCTGTCTGCTCGGTGCAATCTTCTCACCGTTGCTGTAACCTTTAGGCCAAAGCGCATCCATATTTCTCCCTAATGACGAAGCTTCCCACGCTGTTGCCCCGGGGCCATATGGGCGCCCCGTAAGTCTCGGGCTTAGACGAAGCGACCCGCGGCCGAGGGCGTATCGAATCGCAATTAGGCATTGTCGTGTGCTCCCTTTTAACGAGCCCTTTAAAGAAATTAGCATTCTTTGACAGGTGACTGACCGCATATGCAGAGGTTTGTTTTACAAGATGACGCAGTCTGGTGTGAATGGAATGACGGATAAGTGGGCGCGCGCCACATTCATTACCTTTTAGGCTATTCTGTTTATTCTGAGGGAATATTCTCCGCGCATTCTTACAATTTCAGACAATCTGAAGTACATTAAAGTGGAATATATGTATATATCTATATACTGTATATATTGCTTTATAAATAATTATAATTATAAATACTGGATAAACTTTAGACCCAAGTCTATTCTTCTATACAAATAGGATTAATATAATTAGTCCTTGTAAATGTAAAATTTGCACATTACATTTTGCAAATGTTGCATCATATTAAAAATAAATAAATGTATATATATATATATATATATATATATATATATATATATATATATATATATATATATATATATATATATATATATATATATATGGGGGGGGGGGGGATCCCCATGCCCATCCAGAGCAGAAGGTTTCAGCCGTTGGGCAGATACACCAAGGACAGGACACCAATCTATTACTTGGCACACTTACTCACTCACTCACTCCCTCACTCACTCACTCACTCACACAAACACACTCTATATGGGGCAATTTGGAGGACTCAGTTGACCTTCAATGTTTTTGGATGGTGGGAGGAAACCGGAGAACCCGGAGGTAACCCACATGGACACGGGGAGAACATGGAAACTCCACCCAGACTGGGATTATATATAGGGATTATATATATTAAGAATAGAAAGCCAGTAGTTTGTGATATGCAAAGCATAGGAAACTTGACCCACAATAACTTTCCAAACTTTTGTTCACAGCCCGTGGACAAACACCTGTCCTCGGATTCAGTTGTTTCATTTAGTCACAGTTGTATAAAATCAAGCTTTGTTACAATTGTATGTTTCAAAGAGTTTGGGGAAGCCCCTCCAGTCTGTTCCAGCATGACTGGAGTGTCCCCAGTGCACAATGCAATGTTCATGAGGCATGATTGGGAGAGTTTGGTGTGAGAGAACTTGACTGACTTCAGAATTAACTGGAATGGATGCCTTCGTCCAACATCAGTGTCATTTTGAATGAATGGGGATACATTCCAGTCAAAAATCTTGATGAAAGTCTTTATTAGGAGTATAAGCTGTATAATTGCAATGGATGGACCTACTAATTAAAATGTATAGGTTTTCTAATACTTGTCCATATAGTACGTTAGTATCATTTAGGTAACTTTGATTACTGAATATTGATGATTCTGTTAAAACAACATTAAATAATTAAGACTTCTATAAAAGTTATTAAATATTGATCTGACTTTGCCTAAATGTTGTTATAGCTGCACTCTTCGTGTGTGTGTGTGTGTGTGTGTGTGTGTGTGTGTGTGTGTGTGTGTGTGTGTGTGTGTGTGTGTGTGTGTGGGTGTGTTTGATCACGATCATAAAATTTTTTTCTCACACCAAAAGCAATCATTAAACACATTATAAATGGTATAATGTGATAATGAAGGCATTAAGGGGTACAGTTCATGTGCATTGATTTTAAGCTGAGATGTGTACATCTCGTTACATCTTTCTTTGTGTGTGTGTGTGTGTGTGTGTGTGTGTGTGGTGTGTGTGTGTGTGTGTGTGTCTGGGGTGGGGTGGTCTGCTCGTAGTAATCTCCTTAACTCTCTCTAATCCTGTCATTCAGAGATAGTCTTTACACAAACATAACCAACATCATGGTTGCCCTGGCTGCTTGCTTTCACTTTTTTTGTGCTGGCGACTCTCTTCTCAATAACAGTCAATGAAAATCTTTGACAAAGAGCCATCAGATTGTGTATCTAGTTCCTGGTATGCAGCTCCTTACGTAGTCCTCAAAGTTGAGTGCTGAACGTATTCCTGTCCTCATCAGTGTCCATTGTTGTTATAGCAGGCTGTGGATGGAGATGGATTAAGCTATACTTTCATCTGAAAATGATCTTAGAGAAGTTAAATCGCTGATGTTAAATGAACACCTGTGAGCCAGTGCTGCTGCTCAGGATGAGAGAGTGGATATTACACACTGCAAAATAAATTAATAATACTCATAATAATAAAGGTGAACAAATGAGGGATGTGCCAAAATAATAAGCGTTTAAGATATCCAACACGTTTTATTTGCCTAATGTAAGTATTAAGTCATAAGTATCATTCATTCATTCATTCATTCATTTATTCATTCATTCATTATCTCCCGCTTTATCCTCTAGTAGGGTCACGGTGGGGTTCCCCATGCCCATCCAGCGGAGAACGTTTCGAGTGCTGGGCAGATAGACCCAGGACAGGGCGCCAATTCATCGCTGGGCACACACTCACTCACACACACACACTGTATATGGGGCAATTTGGAGAATTCAATTGACTTGATCCATGTTTTTGGACTGTGGGAGGAAACCGGAGAACCCGGAGGAAACCCACACGGACACGGGGAGAACATGGAATCCCTAGCGCTGAGAGGCGAATGTGCTAACCACTAAGCCACCGTGCCGCCCTCATAAGTATTATTGTAAGTTAAAAATGTCTCATCAATTGCGTTAGGGGATTTTTCCTTGCCACTTTCACCATGGCTTTGTTTTTTTTTTTTTTTTTTTGCTTTTGCTCCTTAAGATAATGTAAAACAGAATATCTCTCATGAATGAAATAAACATGGCGTTGCCCTAAATATTAAATGGTTAATATAATAGATTTACATTAAATTACCACCATATGACAGAAATTGTAATGGCGAACTACGATGTCAACTGCAAGTCCAAGACCTCATTCTCTCCCAGGTTGACTACTGCAATACATCACTTGTTGGTCTCCCATCTTGCATGATCAAGCCTCATCAGCTGATCCAAAACTCAACAGCTTATATGAACCCATGTAACTGTACTCCTTATCGCTCTCCATTAGCAGCCCGAAATCAATACAAGTCCCTGAATTTGGCTAACAGGACAATCTCTAGATCTGCTGCTTCCTACCTACACTTTATTTCCATTTATATATACCCTGGTGCTAGTGATAACTACCTGATAAATACCTCATCAGTATTTTTGACTTAAACTTTACTTGAACTTAAGGAACATATTTTTGATACACTGCACTTGCTTTAAAAACAACAACAAACATAGTGGGGCAAATCTAGAAATTAAAACCAGATAAGCAAATGATCATAATTAATAATACTATAGTTTACTTGGTTTCTCCTTAACTCCCAAACTTGTGTGGTTTTCTCATTTGTAAGTCACTTTAGACAAAAGTGCCTCTTTAATGACTAAATCTAATGCAATGCATTGTGTTTAGCTACAGTCTGTGAATGTCGCCTGGTGATTCAACCTCACCATGGTGCTAATTCTCACTCGTATCGTTCACCACTGCTAAATGGTGGATCAATCTTCCCAACTCTGTCCGTAAGGCTGAGTCACTTAGAATCTTCAAGAAACATCTCCAAACACTTCTCTTCCACAAAAACTTGCTATAAAAAATATACTACAGTTTTTTAGTGGTTTTCCTTGACTACTGACTTGCATGCTTTCCTCATTTGTAAGTGGCTTTGGATAAATGTCTACTAAATTAATGTGTACTGTAAATGTCAATGTACAATGTGAAATCCAGATTCCTTGTATTGCATTTTAAATATATCAGGACTTAATGTAGACATTAAAGTTTGAATAATGAATGTTACTTGGGATGGTCATTTTAAAGTAGTGCTTTTCTTCGTGATTGCTATTATCATTGTTTTATCTTCAAGCCCACCTGCATTTATAATCCCTCCCCTTCTCCCAAAACAAGCCCATGCAAACTCACCTCGCCCAGTTTAACTGGCAGGTTGATGGACGCTTTCTGACAAATCTATTTGGGGCAAATTGTCAGTGAGAAACTTCCGCCTGAGCTGGTTTGGACAAAACTGGCTGTTGGACGGACTAAATCCTGCTGCAGGAGGGTCGGGACAATGGGCCGTGAATGTGTTGATGTGCTGGCAGTGGCTTGGGCCTGACAATGGCCGGATTAATTGGTCCCTTGGCTGACTGATTTGAGATGGCTTCACTCGGGTCCTCTCCACGGGAAGCCCCATTGTCCTGCTCCTGATTCCCACTTTTCACAAACTCCAAACAAAAGTCAATTTCTTTCTCAAGGGGGTTCGGGAAGGAGAGGAGAAATATCAGACCCTTGTATTTTTGGCTTTGCGAGAGGTGACTAAAAAGGGTGGCTTTGCTTTCTTCTTCAACTTAGTTTTTCAAACGGCTGACTTAAGTCTCTTTCTTTCTCTCCCTCTGTACATCTCCACCTTTTAAGTCACAGTGCTTCTAACTGGGCCGGTCATGTGTATAGAGGACACTGGAGAGGCTTTAGCATTGTGTAGCGTGCTGTCGTGGCACCTGTTGAGCTGAAGAGGCTGCTCATTAATATTAAAATATCAGAGATGCCATCATGTTGCTGCGCTGAAATCGGTCTGATGTTGGCCTCGGGACTCCCCGGGGCCTGAGCTCTCTGCTTCCAGTCACTTATGATCCCCTCCATTTATCCACCCCCCATCCTCCACTTTCCACCTCAAAATCCGAACATTTCTCCTGCTTATTCTTTTCTTCTATCTTCTCATTATCATATTTCTTTTCTTTAAATAATGAAATAGGGCCACATTAACAAATTATGACAGCTGTCACGTAAAGCTCAATTCATTCAAAACAAACAGCTTCAGGTCAATAAATGTTCACATCTAGACGGTAGCTTCATGGTATTGTTTGCCATGACTTATTGATCTTTAAGAGATTTTGGAAACAAGGGTGTAGTTGACAAACACATTCAATCACACTGTCATTGCGATATTTCCAAGATGCATAGAATTATCTGTAAAAACTATGATTTAATACTGGATTTTTACAATCATTTCCACCACAAACACAGACAGAATTTCAATAATTACATGAATCCAGAATTGCAACAAATAATATAGCCTACATTTATCTGACAGGTTGAGCTAAAATGCAAATTATAAAGATTCATGATCTGAATGGTGCATGTTAACAAAATTCAAAGGCTGAAGAGATAGAAACCTAGCTTTAGTTGAAAACATTAAGCTTTATTGAAATGCATTCAAATCCAATCACATGCAAGGATGCATTGAATACATACCACGGACATGCCTGCAGACATCACACGTACACACACTTACACAGTTCCCCCTACAGAATCACCCCAGACTGTCAACTACAAAATAAAAAAAGGTGTTACTTGACGAGTTTGCATACAGATTTTTAAACCTAATTACATGAATGTATGTATGCATTTATTTAATATACTGAAACTGAGGCTGAAGCAAGTTTTCCCTACAACAGCAGTTGACGCTTTTATCTTTTTTCAGTTGGTGCTTTTATCGTTTTATTGTTTTCCTGCTCAAACACAATTACTTTAACTAAATCATGAGCTGTTAATGAGTTGATTAGTTGGATAACGTGTGCATTGTATGGGACAAGGCATAGAGATGTGACTGGTCCTGATGCTGGCAATGGAGCTTTAGGATGTGAGTCTCTCCATTAAAACAAAAATCACATAGCTGAGATCAGATGAAAGCCAATCTGTTATTCGGGTTAGAAGATTAGTTAACATTAACTGAATACTTAAATGATCTAGATCCAAATCTTGTAGTTGCTGTAATATGCTAGTCAGTCAGAATCTCATGCTCATATAGCTGAGAGGAAAACAATGAAGAAAATACAAAGGAAAAAAATAATATTGCTGTTGCGTGTGTAAAATATGATTCATAGATAGAAATAGAGAGAAAAGACTTAAGAGTGAAATGATAAGGCGCAGGGTTTCATAACCATAGCGACAATGATACAGATGGAAAAAGAACGTTTAAAACTGTGACAGTCTTGTCAAATGATGCAGCATTAATTCAGACTCCACATTTTTCTTTTATCCAATTTCTCATTGTTTACTTTATGGAAATGAGTTTGTGTATAACGGTCTGCTGACAGACTGCTGTTCAATGGGTAACAGTTATATCCTGTTTTACATACAACAGTTAAAGCTTATTGACAGAGAGATTTTCCCTACTTAAATATTCCCATGATTAATTTTTAGAGTAACAGGTTTCTTTCACATTAAAATGAAAGCTGTATTAAGCAGTTATGACTGTCTGACACCGGCCTTTCTGACTGTGGGAAGATCACACCCCATTCATTAAGTGAGGAAGCCACATTTTTGGGATCAGACTAGGGGATTGACGGTTTATGGATGGGGGAGATAAAGAGGGGGCTATGTGCTAATGAGGGATTCTATTGTTTTTCCAAAGAACAATTTGGGTTGTTTTTGTTTTGCTCTTTTTTCATGGCGTACATGCTGTCTGTTATATAAGCAGATTAATCATTTTTAAGTGTTTTGCTTATTTTCAAATCGGGGTCATTAACCATCCCAACATATACATCCTTTAAATTCCCAGATAAATGGTCTTCAAAAAGGATAGCAGGTGGATATCTATGTAAGTTACATAATTAGGAGGGGCAGACTTTGTGTCTAGGCTGAAAAGTTGGAACACTATTGAGACAGAGAAATGAAATTGTTTAAACCGTAGACAGTGATCTGCCCCCATCCTGATGTTTCTTAGAAGGTTCGAACATAAACCACTGGCCCTTGCACCTACTCCTTAGACCCCGAACTATCATTCATAACCTTTATGTGTCTCTTTGATAAAGGAAGGAGAGGAGCAAAGAGGAAAGGAGAGAGAGGGAAGGGAGGGGAGGACTGCGGGGAGGACCATGGATGCTTATTTAAAAAGACTTCCTTTATCTGACCATGTGCAGGCAGTTCAGTCACAAAGGCCTTAAATGGGATATTTTCTGTTCCCTATAGTTGCTTTCCCTTTTAAGTACTGAAGCGAAAAAAGTAAGTTTACAACTCTTTGCACAATGGAGCTCTTCACTCTCAGGTTTCTGAGACCCAGGCTGACCTGGGAAAGTTAATTAGGAGGCCAACAATGACTGAGCTGAAGCAAAATACCTCGCCTCTGCTCCAGCCAAAGATGTCATCCATTAATTAGGCAAATCTTTAAGGTGGCCTTATTGAATTTACAGAAAGGGCGCAGTTTGGGCGGGCTGCGTTTTTTGATCAGGTCCTCGCCCTAAACAATGCCTTCTCCTGGTTAAGGAAAAAGGGAGGGAATTGTCGGAGAAGAGGAGGAAGAGAAAGGGAAGAAGGAGGGGAAGAAAAAAGAGGGAAAGAAACGTATGGGTTGCAGAGCAGCAAGCCTCAATGGGAGTGACGATGGGGAGATTCACGGGGGGTTTGGGGGGCATGCTTTACCGATGATGTCATGCAAAGGCAATCTGGGGCCTTGGGAAGAGAGGAGGGAAAAAGGGGGTCTCCAGTCATGGAGGCCACTCAAAGTTAACATTACTGCATCTGGGCCAAAGCCTTTTCAGCAAAGTGTCTTGCACCCTACACACACAAACAGTGGCTCACTGATTAGAATCCTTCACTTTGTCTATGGTTTTAACTTTTAGTCATTCAGGTAATTCCTATACTTCTGATTGCAATTAAATCGTCAATTTTCTAATATTTTCTAATATTTACTTTCAGAGGGTGCTGAAGTCTTTCCCAACTTTTATAGGACAAACAGTGGAGAAACACCTTGGACAGAATTATGTACACATTCCCACCAAGCGGTCCTTTAATATCTCAAGTTCACCCACTGGCAAGTTTTCTAGATTTGGAAGGAAACAAAAGCTCCCAGAAGGAACAAGCAAATTTCACAGACACTGGTCTTGCTTGCCCAACACTGAATTAAACACTGGATCTTTGGGTCTGGGTTGTAGTCTCAAAACACCCTGAACCTTAATGCTACTGTAAATTTATTGTTTGTTTCAGATAATGGGTAAAATGAAACAGTGTTGCAGAACTTTGTAATATAAAAAGTAATAATATTTATTATATTATGTGTTAACCCTGACTGCTGTAGAGCAGAAGTAAGCTATGTTAGGCTTTGAACTGTGTGGCTGACAGGAGTGGGAGTACCTTTCTGGCTACTCTTTTGACATGAGAAGTCTTTGTGCACTCCTTGTACCATTTAAGATGAGGTTCCTCACAAAACACACCCCTTTCTCCACCCCCCCACACTGTTTACCTCCTCAAATACCCTCCAACCTCCCCTTCAGTTCCTTAATCGAAGGGGTGAAACAATATGAGGTTCTTTGTTCTGTTAAAAACGATTATTGCTCGCTATTATAGTCAACTAATGATCACCTTAATTGGACATAGAGTGCATCCTACTAGAATGATTACGGGAGATATGAAATCAAATATGTGCTATAGTACCATATGAGATATTTTTGATGCTCATCCTGATAATTAGCATGTGACTGAGATCGAAATTTTCCTGTAATATAATGTAAAGGCATCAAGGTCACAAATAGCACAGGATTTAAGCAGGTGGTAGAACTTTTTAATTAACAGTTATGAAAATTAGCTCGCAAAGTTAAACTGGCCTCTGTAATTTGTCATTTCAAATCTGGGAGTTTTTCAAAAGCACATGTGGGTTGAAAGTTAATATATAGATGTCAAATGTGCACTCTAATTTAAAGTTTACCATAAAAAAATGTATTTTTATGTAAAAGCTGGTAGCTGCTGTAGTGAGCTACCAGTTATTTTCAATACTTAGTGATGTGCTTAAATCATTATGAGGTGTGGGATACAAAGACAAAGACACAAAGACAAAACTATATATGTCACTGGTAAATACACTGGGAATATAATATTTTAAACAATAGATTGTGATTGTGCCATTTTAAAACATACATGCCATAATGTAATTATATAGTAAATGGAAAACTCGTACTGCCTCTCTCTCTCTGACCGGGTCCTGTAAGTCATCCTGTCGGAGTCTTTTCATGTTCAGGTCGCTGGTGCTGGAGTGAGTCAGGGCCGTGCTTTGTTATGAAACACTGCGTCTCTTGGCCCCAGTTTTCGGCCCAGACAGTGAAGGGTCGAGCCACGGCGCATTAAGTCAATGCTGCCTTTGTGCAGGCCTCGCCGGCTGCACCTTTGGTAATTATCCCGTTTGCGTTTTGGAGAATCACTGAAGCGCAGAGCTGAGCGGGCGGGCTGAGTTGAACACAACACCGTCAACAGAGATTAACTTCTTCACGAAGCGTTGATTAAGACAGACTTCAATTGCAAAATGCCGTTGCTCGGTCAGAGACATGGGATCCAGTCACGAAAACCACATGAAAATGTAGAGCACAAGTAGGAATGGTGAAAAAAAAAAATTTTCTGATTGTTTTGTTGTTGTTTTTGTGTGAGTTCTTATTATATTGAAGGGAAGTACTATTTGTTCAGTACTTATTAGATAATTGGCTTTTTTTTTATTTTCCAAATTTTATGAACCCAAGTAGAGGGAACTGGGTACAGCAGGAACAAAAGAACAGTTGAAACATTAAATAACATTGATATGCAGCAGCCATGAGCTGTGTTTTTATTTTCTTTTATTTGCTTAGAAGCCTGCATTATCTTGAATAAAGATAATTGTTGTTTTTCGCTTAATAATCTTTAACAATAACATTCTTTTCCATTATGTAACTGGTATTTTGAACTTTGTTTTGTTTTAGAGATCTTTAGAAATGTAGGACTATAAATTTTACTACATGTGTATACAACAATTTATGATGCATTTTTGTATGCTTTTAACTTTGTATGTGTGAACAGTTTAGGGAAGGCTCTTGTCTGTTCCAGTAAGACTGTGCTCCAGTGCCACATAGTGGGCCACAGTGAAGGCCCAATATAAATGTAGTCTGTTTAAACACCACTTTATATTTTATGAATGTAACACAGCAGTGAGGGATTAGATTGGATTTAACCTTTGGCATAGTTTCATAATAGCGTGTACTAATACCTCTCACCAGGAATTGAATGATGGTACCAAAATGTTAAAAATTCTGAGGTTACTGTAACCTAATACAGCACTGTAACCAAGAGGAAATGCTAATAAATGGAACAAAGTCTTAGTTGATTCCTCAGAAAAAGTTGCAAATCAGTCATTGTTCTAAAAGGGAAGAAGACCCCCTTTATAAAGAACCAGGGAACTATATATCCAGTTACTTGTGTAGCTAGTCATCCTGCCATTTTTGTAATTTTAAGGGCCATTTTTTGTAAATTTTTTTTATTCTCAACACAGGTAACAACTGGAACAGTTATCTAAGTCAATTTTGTTATGACCGTGGGCTGTGGGAGGAAACCGGAGAACCCGGAGGAAACCCACGCGGACACGGGGGGAACATAGAAACTCAGATTGGGATTCGAACTGGGAATCCCCAGCGCTGAGAGGAGAACGTGCTAATGCTAACCACTAAGCATCCGTGCCGCCCTCTGAATAACTAGTTTTTCACAATTTATTTTACGGATAACTCTTCAAAATACGATTGAACCAGGGGTCTTTCGGAAAGAAAGCGGGATCCACTCCTATTTAAGCGGCGGGAGACCCAAACCCTGATCCTCTCCGGCTGTCATCCCCCAGTTTGGGCCACTTTGGCCGCTGTTAGTGGGGAAGTCAGGCTTAATCTCCAGAAGGAATAGTGGCGAAAGAAGAGGTGACAATAACGAAGTCGAGCGTGAAAGATGAAAACGAAATCTCTATTATCGGCTCCGGCATTTCCCAGCGACGCGCTGAAAATCGGGCTGCTTTTTGTCAGTCGGGTCATCCACCGGGGGACGTGGGGAGGGGCCCCGGGGGTTGAAGCGGGTTCGCGGACTCACACGACGCGCTGAGACTGAGAGAGAGAGCCAACAGATTCTGGGGCCCCGCTCACATTCGCACAATCCCCCCTTCCCATCGCGCCGTAAGCATTAAATGCGCTCTGACTTTATGTTGTATAGCTGGTCCACGACAAGAAAAGAAGCGCAGGGCTCTTTCAAAGCGACGCGGTTTTGGCGGATTAGGGACGGACCGAAGAGAAGAAGAAAAAGTTCTGCATAACTTTACAGCGCATCGGGCCTTCTGTCCTGGAGGCCAAGTTTAGTGAACGAGGTCAAAGCGCAGGCTTTAGTTAACCCATGATATTCACATCAGCTGGATGGCGGTATAATATTAAGGACGTTGGCTGAAAAGAGACTTTAAAAAAAAACAAAACTCAAAATTGAAAAAATTGTCTACTAGTTAAAGTCTCTTTTGTTTTTTACTTACTTTGAAAATCGTTAACCTGGTATATAATTAAGGGTGGCACGGTGACGTAATGGTCACCTTAATGGTCGCCTCTCAGCGCTAGGGATTCCCGGTTCGAATCCCAATCTGGGTGGAGTTTCCATGTTCTCCCCGTGTTCGCGTGGGTTTCCTCCGGGTTCTCCGGTTTCCTCCCACAGTCCAAAGACATGGATTAAGGTCAGTTGAATTCTCCAATTTTATGTATTTTCCCAGCGCCCACAACGTTCTTCCCTGGATGGGCATGGGGAACCCCACCGCGACCCTAGTTGCGGGGGATGAAGTGGAAGATAATGGATGAATGTTATTTAATCAATGGAATCGTAGTCATGATCATTTGGTGGGAAATTACTTCAAAACCATATTGTACAGGTCTGTTGTATGTACAGCAGGGATAGGAATTATTTGTCAACTGCAAGAATTACCTAGCATGTGCTCACTGTAGATGAAACTATTACAGAATTTGATGGTACGGTTATTGTGTAAGAAATAATCATGATTAACTTTACCGATCACAGGAATAATGTGAACATGGGTAACATTTTGTTATCGGAAAAAGAAAATGCAGAGTTCTTGCTATTTATTAACACACCAAATAATTATTTTATTAGTTAGCCATGTAAAAAGTAGTATATATTTTTTAATCTCTGTTTCCTACTACAAAAATATGATTAATGACTGTTATTTGTTCTTGTTTTAATGACCTATGCACAAAAATTCTGTAAGTGTAAAGACCTGTATATAGGTACTGTACTTCTATACTAAGAGGTAAAGTAGGTTGTGCAACATTACCTGCATACAAAGCCCACAAAATCACCAGGGGGATTGACTTTGATGATCCATTTAAGGATTTCACATTAACTGTGACAGTTGAAGAGCTAAAGCCACAATCCACTCAGATAAAAAATGCTACATTTATGGCCAGCTTGCAGCTCTTGGTTTGAGAATAGGCCTTAATACGCGCCATTCTGTGCCTCGCATCTCCATTAGCTCTGATGACTGCAGAATTGCAGCGGACTGCAACTTATCAAGAGGCACTAATTTCACATTAAAGACCATTGACTCCAGTGGCTTGATTCAAGGGTGTATGACAATTGCCACAATCAGGATAGGAGCCCTGGATCGTTTACCTTGACTCCATAATTATTTTTGTGGCCGCTAAAAAATTGCACAGTGTCAAAAACCTGAGTCGCTAAGCTGCCTCAGCATGGCGGAAAAGAGGCAAGAATGAGGAAGAAAAGGCAAAAAGGAAGGGGATTGTATGTTTTTATATCAGTGCCTAGTTCATTTGGTGATTAAATCAATTATACCTCATCATAAATGACTAAATATGTACGAGGATGTCACATTCTAAAGATAAATTTGTTAAAAACCAAAAGATTGGTGGTGTGAAAAATAACCAAATGCCACTAGTGGAACATTGCCATACTTTGCATTTAAAAGTATGCAGAAGCAGTCATGGAGATTGTCTGTGTATGCAGTGAGGCGACCTCCAGTCATTTTGAATTTTCCAGCTGCGAGCTGAGATGCAGAGTATCTAACACAGGGCACTTAAGCCTCACTTTAAACCTACAGGCCTAAGAAGATCTGACACAGTTTTCAGATTAATTCTGCATTTTTTTTACTTTGTGTTCTCATTTGTAAGTCGCTTTGGATAAAAGCACCTGCTAAATGACTAAATGTAAATGTTGTCTTAAGGAAGATCTATGCTCATTTGAACATTAATTAAAATCAATTTTAAAATAACTAGTAATTAACACTGCCCAGCGATAGATTGGCGCGCTGTCCTGGGTGTATCTGCCCAGCACCCGAAACGTTCTTCCCTGGATGGGCATGGGGAACCCCCCGGTACCCTAATATAGGATAAAGCGGAAGATATTGAATGAATGAATGAATGAATGAATAGTAATTAACACTGAAAAATAAGTATAGAGTTGGATAGGTCTTTAGTGGAAATATAAAGCATCATCACTTTAAAAAAACAAAAAAAAAATAACATAATTGTATATCAGGTGGTACCATCAAAGGTGTATGTGTAAAATACTAGTCAAAAGTTTGGACACACCCCCTTCTAGAGCTATTATCTTTTTTTCTCCACTTATCATATAGATGAACTTTGTAGTTTTACAATTATAGACTGTAGCATATCTGTTCTCTTTGCTTTTGTTAGTCCCCTGATGGTTCTCTATTGGACCATCTACAGGACCATCACAGGTATACATTTAGATGGTGGATTGTTTATTATCAGTTCTGCAGTGAGTTCAGTGAGTGTAATTTATTGGAAGATAGTTAATATCCAAATTTAGTATAGTACAACTATCTCAGAATTGTATTTTAGACCGTGAAGTACTTGAATAATTGTTCTTAGTTATTGTTTATTAGCGACTTAGATTAAATGCTTTGAGACAAATCTAAATGATGAATTTACTGTTACCCATAAAAATATGTATGTAAATATTGAATTTACTGTTAAACCCATGTAAATATTACCAATTGCAGTGCACTTAGAATATATATATATATATATATATATATATATATATATATATATATATATATATATATATATATATATATATATATATATATATATATATATATATATTCATTATATATATATCTCCGCTTTATCCTCTATTAGGGTCGCGGTGGGGTTCCCCATGCCCATCCAGGGGAGAACGTCTCGGGTGCTGGGCAGATACAACCAGGACAGGGCGCCAATCTATCGCTGGGCACACACTCACTCACACAGACACACTCTATATGGGGCAATTTTGAAATTTCAATTGACTTGATCCATGTTTTTGGACTGTGGGAGGAAACCGGAGAACCCGGAGGAAACCCACGCAGACATGGGGAGAACATGGAAACTCCACCCAGATGGGGATTCGAACCGGGAATCCCTAGCGCTGAGAGGCGAACGTGTTAACCACTAAGCCACCGTGCCGCATATATATATCCATTAATTATCTCCCGTTTTATCCTCTACTAGGGTCGCGGTGGGGTTCCTCATGCCCATCCAGGGGAGAACGTTTCGGACGCTGGGCAGATACATCCAGGACAGGGCGCCAATCTATCACTGGGCACATACTCACACAGACACGCACACACACTCTATATGGGGCAATTTGGAGGGACCCAGGACAGGGCGCCGCTGGGATATATATATATATATATATATATATATATATATATATATATATATATATATATATATATATATATATATATATATACCAACCAGTCCCCCCCACTAAGACTTCTCAAGGTCAGGACCATCACAGACAGGTATAATTTAGTGGTGTATTGTGTATTGTCAGTTTTGTCAGTTCTGCAGTGAGTTCAGTGAGTGTAATTTATTGGAAGATAGTTAATAGAGAAATTTAGTATAGTACAACAATTTCAGTATTTTCGACCATAGTCCTTGTCCTTAGTCATTGTTTATAAGCGACTGACATTAAATGTGAACTAAAGCAGGGTGAGCCTCTCGAACTCTTATCTCGCGAGATTTCCCTCACATGATCTGCGAGAAGTGATAGAACGACAACAGGGAAGTAATGTGGGAACGGTGAACGCGCTGCAGAGTTGAGTTGCATCGTCAGAATGAAGCAGTTTGGAGTTTACTGTTTCGTTATTTCGTGGTTTGTAATGGTTACGAACTGCCCGGGTTCAGACGGACAGGTGCTGTCCCCGGCGGGGGTGTTATTCCCGCTCGGTCAGCCCGCCTCAGTTTCGGGGGAGCTGGAGGAAGATCAGTGCCTCGAACTGCTCCGTCTGTTCGGTCAGCGTTACGCCTCTTTAGTCTCCTGCCTGGTGTCCTCTGCACGTCCTGTTAAAGTGTGTCAGAACTGTTTCACTGAGTACAAAAACCTCAATGACACATATAACAACATATCTACAAACGAGGTGAGTGTTTCTTTTGAACAAATGTAAATGTAATGCTGGATTTTAGTCCATCCATCCATCCATTCATTCATTATCTTCCGCTTTATCCTATATTAGGGTCGCGGGGCGGTTCCCCTTGCCCATATACCCAGGACAGGGCGCCAATCTATCGCTGGGCACACACTCACTCACACAGACACACTCTATATGGGGCAATTTGGAGAACTCAATTGACTTGATCCGTGTTTTTGGACTGTGGGAGGAAACTGGAGGGAGAACATGGAATCTCCACCCAGATGGGGATTCGAACCGGGAATCCCTAGCGCTGAGAGGAGAACATGCTAACCACTAAGCCACCGTATGGATTTTAGTCAACATCCCAAATGCCTCCCAGGTGTAGGGTACTTTATGTCCAGCAGGGGGGCGATTGAGATACAGCCCTTTTCTCTGAAGTTCCTCCTTCTGTCACATGCAGTCATCTCGTGATCAGCATCAATACTGGAATAACTTCTAATAAGAAACTACCATGGAGAAATGATGAACTCCACGTTTCTGAGTCGATTGGGACATTTTAAAATGACGTTCAAATACAATATGGCTGTTGCATTCTTGGTTTTGCATTAATGCTACATTATATCAATTCCACGAACTTGGTTGGGGTCGTGACACAGGGTTGGCCATACAGCGCCCCTGGAGCAATTAGTGTTAAGGGCCTTGCTTAGTGACTTCAGTGGTCTTGGGATTTGAACCCAAAACGTTAAGACTGATTTGTAAGTCACTTTGGATTAAAGCGTCTGCTATATGACTAAATAATAATTGTAATGGAAAAGATGGCAAGATAAACAATATACTGTAGGTGTGGTAGCTCAGTGGTAAGGGTTTTAGGATCAGTCGATCAGAAGGTTGGGTTCTAATGCCAGGTCCACTGGTTACCAGTTTGGGTCCTTGAGCAAGGCCCTTAATCCTCTTTGCTCCAGGGGTGCTGTATCCACCCTGTGTCTTGACCGCAACCAAATTGGTATACTTGTAAGTCGCTTTGGATAAATGTGACTGCTGAATGACCAAGTGTAAATGTATATACATATATTTCTATTTTCTGCAGTTACAGACTGTAGTCCGACTGTTTCTCCTCCTACATCTGTGATGTTTCTTTACAGTGATTTTTAATGATCAGTGCCACCAAAAGCAGATCTTTTTTTTTTTTTAATGGTAGCCCATTCTAAACATGGACATAGTGGTGTGTTTTGTGTGTGGTGAGACAGAGGCTCATGGATTGGTTCACAGTTTGTCAGTCACCTAAATTTCATAAAGTCATTCTTTCGTCCCCACAACTATTTTTAGTGAGACGGAAAAGTCACACAACCTTCTGCTGACTAACTAAGGTTTTTGGCAGATATTCATTTTTAATAGAATCTAGTTTGTAAAATCTGAATGATTACAAATCCAATTCACTTTATGACCCTTAAAACGAGCAAAAACAAGAAGCAGTAGACGATATTTGTGCCCTGACTTCGACATCATGGAAAGAACAGCTGAGTCATAGTCTGCAAAAAGCTACTTCTTAAAAAAACCTAAAGCGTCTTATCAGCTGTGTACTTTAAACTCAGGACTCAGGACAAAACTAAGAGCACCATGGTGTTTTTATCAAATGGTCACATGATCACTAAATATTCAGTTTGCTGGGAAGTTTATCCACTTACTAATAATAACTTAATAATCACTAGTTATTTATTTTATTAAAAGTAAGTGTTGGCTTATACATGGATTTAATGTAACAAGGCAGAACTTGACTAAAAATAATTCATCAAATAATATTACATTTATTCAAAGGTAATTACTTATGATGTAATTACAATGAGCAATTTTTTGATCAAATCTAATTTGACTATAGATTACATTATTAGTCCCTAATTGTTTTTTTAATAAATTACATGTGCTGTCTCCTCTAGTACTTGATTAGATCTTCATAAACCTGCCAGATAAAGATCAATTCCAGTGTGAACTTAAGTCCAAATTAAGTAACCGTCTCTCCTTAATTACAGATGGGACCTGGGAACGTTTCCTGCTATGATGTCCTGATGCAATCGGACAGGCTTTTGTTACTGTACAACCTTTACAACAGTGTAAAGAACATCTGGAAATCTGCTGAATGTGTCCGTAAGTAGTAAAAGTGTCTGTCCACAAAAAGTAAAATTTCTGGATAATTCTGTATATTGGCCCGTACTCCAGATTAACATACTGAAATTAGGATCCATACCCAACAGCTGGGTCTGAGCTCTAGTTTGCAATGTTGATATTTATTATGACTGGGTTTTGTATGTCATTTTGTGTGTGTGTGTGTGTGTGTGTGTGTGTGTGTTTTACCAGAGTGTCTAGCGGATCAGGACAACCTGTCTAATACCACACTATATTTCATAGACACACTTAATCAATCGCTGACCTGCTTCAACAAATACCAGCAAGTAATAATTTCAGATTGTATTTCTATGTTTGACTTAATACACTCATTGGCCAATTTATTAGTTACCACGTTTTTGTTACTATTATTTTTTTTCTTGCTCTTGTTATTAAAGTTGCACTGTGTGTGTGTTTTAAAGGGTAATTACTCTGAGTTGTGTAAAGTATGCCGGGGTCCATATAGGAAACTAAGTGAGCTGTACAGTGGCATGTCAAAAAATGATACGCTCTGTATTGATATTGAAGATGCAGTAAGTAGTGTGCTTTTACAAATTTTTATATATAATATATTCTAATTATTATTGTCTGATGAATATTGTTATATAAACAACATTGGCATGTGTTTCTCACCTCCTTCTTAGATGAATGTTACACGGCGTTTATGGAGCAAGAGCTACAACTGCTCGTTCCCTCGCAAGGAGACCGTGCCAGTAATCGCCGTGTCTAGTTTCATGCTCTTTCTCCCTCTGATCTTCTACTGTAGCAATTACCTACACTCTGAACAAAAGAAACGCAAAGTTATAGAGCGTAAGTGTTTTTTTTTTTTAGCTATCGGCTTCTGAGTGCAAAAAAAATGTGTTAGAATTTAAAAATCTTTATTCAGAAATAAATTGCAAAATATTTATTACAGTTGTCTAGTATGTTGTAATAGCTGATTATATATTAAAAATAATAGGTGGCTTAGTGGTTAGCACGTTCATCTCTCAGCACTAGGGATTCCCGGTTCGAATCCCCATCTGGGTGGAGTTTCCATGTTCTCCCCATGTCCGTGTGGGTTTCCTCCCGTGTTCTCCAATTTCCTCCCACAGTCCAAAAACATGGATCAAGTCAATTGAGTTCTCCAAATTGCCCCATATAGAATGTGTTTGTGTGCGTGTCTGATTGTGTGAGTGTGTGCCCAGCGATAGATTGGCACCCTGTCCTGGGTGTATCTGCCCAGTGCCCGAAACGTTCTCCCCTGGATGGGCATGGGGAACCCCCCGCGACCCTAATATAGGATAAAGCGGAAGATAATGAATGAATGAATTAATTAATATATTAAAAATAAATTGATTAGTGGTTGCAGCCCAACAAATTATTTTCTTTAGTTGGATTTTATTTCTTTTTAAATACTTGTTATGCGACCAGGTTCTGTCTAACTCTTCCTTTTGGGCTGCTTTCTAGCCAAAAGAGCCAAATCCAGTCACAGCCTGATGAATATCCAAGACAAGCTGAGCTGAGAGCAAGGGCAGAAGAGTGGATAGACGCGGTCCTCGTGGATAGTTCTCAGAGATGTGGATGGTCCACCATTATTGATCTTCTGGTAACAGCCAGGTCTGATTCACTGTGGCGAATAGCTTCAGTAGTTGTTCTTGTTTCTGTTGAGGGTGTTATGTTTGTGATGTTTTGTGGCTGTGTAAATGAATCCAGTGCTTTTTATGGCAGGATGGATCCACCATCACTATGATATTGTATGACTATTCTTGTGTCTGTTTCCTAACTACAGCTCGATGTCTGACTGCTTTCACCGGCGGCCTACTGCAACTACACTGTCTTTGTTCCTAATAAGAGCTTTTATTATTTATTTCTTTGGGCTAGTGGGGGACTCATACATATAACAGCAACAGTATCACTGCGCCAAGGACTTGATGTCCATTAGTGATCCATTAATAAATGCAAGGTGCATGTGGGGAGTGAAGAGGTAAAAGCAATGGCTGAAATGAAAGGAGAATGCACTAAAGAACTATGGTCACATGCTACTTTGGCCATTGCTTTTCTTTTCCTTTTTTTATTTGGTACACAAAGCAGCCATATCTACCCTTTTTGCTTCTAATGGGTTTTCCAGTTCTAATAAGCTCATGCTGCAGCAACTGGTTATCTAATTGACAATGGGAGAGATGTGTAATCTAGGGGACGATGTAAAGAGTTAATTTGTGTTGTTAATGTTTTGGATTCTGATCAAGTATTTGAAGGCCATTTACACAGAAAGAGAAGTAAATATCCCATTTGTCCTCGTCCGCTCTTATTGTGTACCATTGATATCCTAATTACCATTGTTCAGCCGTGACAAAGAACAAGGCCTAATTACCGCAACAATGGCCTAAATAATGATTCCAATGGCTTAGCGTGTTTGCTGTTATTTGCCAAACCCCTGTGCTGTGTGGCTGCTTATTATTTATTATTTATTTATTTTAGGATTTGCCTAGCTGAAAAGCCATTCCTGATAATAAGAGTTCTTTGTTTTCGGGTTACAGAGCTTACCTCTGTTGTTAGCCACTGATTTAAAAAGTGGGATAAAGTTGCTCAGGCGAACGTTCGCAGCAGCACATTCACTGGCTTCTTGGTATTTGGAAGCTAAGCAATGCCTACTCCAATGCTCCTTAAGCACATTGCACCTGATCTGGTCAATCATATGAGTACTTAGTACCCTGATAACAGAAGCCGGTATTAGTGCTTGTTAGATTTATGACGTGTCTGCTTTAATGCTCACAAACCTTGTGCCTTTATTTCTTAAACATACCTACCGTTGGATATAAGTCGGGATTCTGGTTTCGAGCTGTTAGTGAATGGAGGAGGCTTCACTGGAACCCGCGTGATTTTAGGAACTGGTGTAAAAATCTGTCTGAAGGTTAAGCGTTCTTGCCTTGCCTGACCTGGCCCTTGAAGAGGATGAGGGAAATAGCAGATTATCCTGCATCACCCTCCACCCGGGTTGGAATCAGTGCAGTGACTTTGGACCTTAAGTAATTAGAGCATTATGAAAGGCCCAGCTCAGGCTCAGCTGGTACTTAGCGTTCATAAATCCGTATCTGTATGCAAAGCATACTGTGTGTGTGTGTGTGTGTGTGTGTGTGTGTGTGTGTGTGTGTGTGTGCGTGTGCACACAGAGTTACTTTTCAGATTTTTATAAACAGACATGTTTACAGGTTTATTAAATGAATCAGTGGCTTAAAAATAATGTCGGATTTGGCCTGCAGGTGTAACACCTGATCTTGAAAAGTCCTTTTTATTTATTATATAATATCAAGCCAAATACATATTCAGTTTATTAGATATAGATCCGTTTATGTTGTTGCTGCATAGATCAAATGCACAAAGTACTAGAAACTTGAAGTACACTAAAAAGGTTGAAGTAAACATTTCAGTTACATATAGTCTGATAAACAGCATTAATTTTTTTTTGGAATGCTCTTTTTAAAAAAAAAAATTCTTTAATGATGGTGCCATTCTCTTCAGGCCTTCGGAATTAAAGGAGGCCTGCAGCAATATCCAGACATGGACTGTTTCATGCTTGGATATGTTTATTTTGTGTATTGAGTCTGTGTTGTGAAATTTATTTGCATTGTTTTTGTGTTAAAATACCACTATGCAGTCTTTGCCTTGAAGTTACTAGACATGATGATTTTTTAAAAGAAGCTACCTGTTGTAGATCCTTCACAAATTATTAAACCACCTATCCACCTTTAGAATTACGGTGAGCATTGTGTTTGATTTATTGTCAAGATTTTGCTTGTTTATTTCACTCTTTACAAATTCCGTGTCCTCCATCTTTAGGGTTTAATGCAAAAACGGTCCATACAGAAATAAATGCTAAAAATTGTACAGATGCTCCTTGGAATAATTTATTATAAAATTATAAATCCCAACTATCATCATCATCTGCTTAGTGTATTTTTTAGAATACAATCATAAATTTGTATTTTTCTTAACTGCTATTAATCAGTGGAGCTTCTGTACTTGTTTTTTTATTAAAGTTGATTTATTAAAGTGGCTGCAGTTTTGTAGGTATTGTATTGTACAAGGTCCCTGTAACCCATCACTCTCTAAGAAAACCATACCTACTGCTGCAGCTGTTTGATGACTTGAGACTTGGATTGATCCTTGTTTGTGACTAATACACCCACAGTTTAATCACCCATTGTTTGTTTTAGAACTCTGTTAATTGTTTGATTTTTATTTAATATGACAATAAACAATGAACTACATTTTGAGATCTGTTACATATTTTGTGGTTTGTTACATGCATGGTCAATTGGTGGTCAATTTAGTAATGTTCAAAAAGCTGAATATAAAAGGTGACTTTTTAAGGCTTTATTTTAATTTCTTCTTTTAAGTTGACATTGAACATTGAGAATGAAATAAATTAATTAAATCTATACATGTACGTTATCTGTTAAATGAATAAAAATTAGTTTTAACTTCTTTGAATTGGCTCAGAATCTAATGCTGGGGAGCACTGTGTTGAAAACAGGGCTTTGTTGAAGAGAAAGCAAAACACTGGCCAGGAGGTCAGAATTAGAAATGTGCAGATCCGACATGTGCAACTGTATGAAAGGAGAGTATTATTACCTGCCAGAGGTCAAAGTCTCTAGATCATGGGTTTATGATATTACGATAGATTATAGAATCCCTTCATTAAGGTAGTCCTTACAGCAGCTTAGCACTGGCTCTGCTTCTCAACACACGGTTAAGCTTTAGCCTTAAACTCCACATTCTCCAATTCCCCCTATACACACACACACACTTGAAATCTTAAAGGTCTTATGACAGGTCAGCTGGCAGTGACATCACAGATGCAGAACGGTAGGCCATGTCAGAAACCTGAGGTGGATGACTTCTTTTTCCTGTTGTGCAGAATGAAAGAACCTCTACAAGGGGGCATAGTGTAAGGGCAAGAACATCTGACCCGTTCAAGCACCCCTGCTTAGCTGTCTTTGGGTACATCAGCTGGAGTAGACGGCTTTGAAGCCTCAACGGTGAGGGGAAATGGATAACAGTCCCCAAAGGTAATGGGTTGATGATGTGGTGCCAATAAAATCTGAAGTGCTTTTACTCTAAATAAAGAAAATATGGTGGTGCAGAAGGGGTGAACATAGGAATCATGGATGCTAATTGCCATAAAACACAGAAAATAAATTATGAAAATGAATAAAACATTTGTCTACGTTTACTTGCAAGTTCCTCAAAATAACAAACTAGCTAAATAATTGCACAGAGAACTAAAACTATATTAAAAGACTAAGAATCTTGATTTAATTGAACTGATTTGCATATAGGTCTTACACAGCGTTAGCATTACATAGCAAACAAAATATATTTACAAGATTACCTAAAGTCGATTATGTAATTGGGAAATACATGCAAATTTAGAAATGATTCATGAAAATATTAATTTTCTAATCTACTTATCCTAATCAGGGTCCTGGGGGATGCTGGAATCTGTTCCAGCACTCATAGGGTGAATGGCAAATTTTAAAAAAAAACTATTGTATCTCGGACAATAAGACCAGTTTACATATTAATATTTAGGATATTTTTAGACTTTAGGAGGTGATCCACATAATAATGAGGACCATTTCTGCCCTGTATGCAAATATGGGATCTTGTTGTTGGGTGCTAACAATGTCATAGTTCATGGATGATAAATTTG
Organism: Corydoras sp. C115; assembly: GCA_019802505.1. Lineage (NCBI taxonomy): Eukaryota > Metazoa > Chordata > Actinopteri > Siluriformes > Callichthyidae > Corydoras > Corydoras sp. C115. Next base: position 1,600,617 of record JAFMOC010000009.1, on the reverse strand, counting down.
ACCTCTTGCTCATCAGCAACATAAGATTTACTTTGTATTAAGACAAAAAATAGCAAATGTTAATTTAATTATTTATATATTTTGATTTATTGACTTTACGAGAAAATATTTATACATAAAACCTTCTGAATCAGATTTTTGGTGAACCACTTAACTCAAATTAAGGTCACAGTGCGTCTTATCATTGTTTGTGTGTAGCTACGACAAACCATGTTCTTGTAGATTTTGTGCCCTGATAAGGCTCCACTGAAAAAGTAAATTAGGAAGAGGGGTTGTGACCCTTGTAATTACTTTCTGCATGTTTATTCCTGATTAGAGGACAAGGGTGAGTGCATCTCTTCAGTCTCAAGAAGGCAAAGCTCATATCAGGACTCTCATCATTTGATATTTCTGTCATGTTAAGGGTCACAGAATAAAAGAGTGTGACAAAGGTTACTGAGTGGGGTTTTTGACCTTTCCACCTCCCTCTTTTTTCCCTCCCTTAATATCCTACATGCTTTTACTCTGTATTCGACGCTTGTCCTGATTCTGGAATAAATACTTGATTCTAAATTGGTGTAAAACTGATTAATATCATTTGTAGCTTGATTTCTGTGACATGTTCATTATCTGTAGCAGTGCAGGCAGAACTGTTGGCGTTGCAGTGCCTCCTATTGATGAAATGTCATTTTAAATTCTGTTAGCATATTTAGTTTATGTGCATATCTATTCAGTAAAATAAATTCCAATTACTCTGGAGATAAAATAAATTTGATAATTCCATTGAAATAATTAATTTAAGTATATATATTGCATTTTGACATTTTGATATAATTATTTATTTATATATATATATATATAAATTTCATTTTGAGAATAAAATAGTAATAAAATATTAAAATACTAATATAATTAATAATATTTGCTGATAATATATTCGACTATATATATTGCTATTGTATTTGAGAAAATAATTCAGATTATTATTTTGTTTTTGTCATTTTAACTACTATTTATGTTGTACTTCGTCACTGTCAGTATTTTGATTTGAACATGTATGATAATTAGCCCAATTTATTTCCATGAACTATTATTTGAACAATATTATGGGATGCATTCATCTCTACAGACTGTCAGTGAAGTCGGTGTATTTTGTGAGGGGGATTTTTCGTGGGTCTGTGTGGTTATTTGGCAACCCTGCAGAAACATGGCGCTGGAGACCTGTATTGCTTTTCTCTTAGCAGATGAGTTTGATGCAGAAGATTTCACATGTTTAAAAACTAAAACGCAAAGCAAAATCCAGCAGAGCAGGTGAGTTAACGTCGATAATCTGACGGGATAGGCTCTTTGTCTGACCGCTGTTTGACTGCAAGCAGAGGTTAGTCGACGTGCAAACAGGACCATGTTGTGCTTAATGGCTTGGTTTCATTTAATCCACTAACAGATTAAATACGATTTACAGAGACAATTAAATACATATTGGTAAAAGTTGAAGCAGTATGACAGTGAGAATTACAAATAGCACATGGTTTGCTTGTGTTTTTGTTTTTTTGTTAAATAGAGCTCGACCACAAAACAGATATTATTCTGGTATTTGGTATTTAGCCTTTTTTCCACCCACAATTTGTTTAAATAACATGTTTTCACTTCTTGCTCCGAATGTTAAAACATCACCAACTGTGACTTTACATTTTAAATTATTAGTTTCAAATACGACTCATAATGAAGTTATGGATTATGTCTTTAAGTAGAGTTTACATTAAATAAAAAGATTTCTAATAGATGACCCTGACTGACCCTGATGGCTCATGAAGAACAGAAAATTTTGGGGGCAAATGTACAAAAAGCAGCCCCCCCCCCCCAAAAAAAAAAAAAAAAAAAAAAAAAAAAAGATTCGTTAATAATCATCAATAATCGAATGACTTCAATTATATAAATTGCATAAGTATATGAAAGAGGCAAAAACAAGGCCATATCGTTCACAGTTTTTAATTTCCAAACACCATATTGAATAGATCAACTTTATTGATGCCTCTGAGATGCCTTTAGGGAAATTAAGGTTCCAGTAGAGGCATCATTACAGTACACACAGAAAAATAAAGGAGGGATATGATAAAAAAAACTATAAGAAAAGTCCTGCAAATTGTTAATTACAATAATTATTATAATGTTATTGCTATTAATGGTCAGAGAGAGAATTCTTACAAAAACTCAAATAAATGCCCAGCAGATATCAAAACAATTATTAGGGGTAATTGATGACAGATAGGATAATTTTTATTTTTAAATATTGCGGTTATGAAGAAGAAAAATAATTGGGCTTCAGCAGAAAGGGCACTTTTCTCAACCAGGGCAAAGGGCAGCTGCTTAAGCAGCACTGGTGATCAATCTGTGCACATGCCTGAATGCAGGAGATGCACATGATTATGACATGATGACTTTATCTGTTAATCCCTCACTGTCCCCCATTTTATAAACACAGAGCTGATGATGACTATAAACATGAAGATGAAACTGAGAAAGAGGAGAACTTTTTCAGTGCTGTTGTTCCAAGACTCTCTGTCTTGGATTTTCAAAAGTGCTTTCAGCTCAATCTGCACCAAGTGGAGGTAGGTGTACTAAGTGTACTCATGTTTCTCAGACCTGGATACGTAAATAATAAAAAGCATTCTGCCAAACTGAAAAAAGTGTGCCATTTACTTTTGGCTAAAATATGAAAAAGTTTCGTTTCCCATGATCTAATTCCATATTTGATCCTGTGTGTAAAAATAATTACAGTCACCTCCTCTATAGGGAGGAGCCTTCTACATTTTAAAGCATATTTTATACATTAACTGACAAAAGGTTGGACACTTTATGATTTCTAGTTTTTATTTCTACTAGTATTTAGTATTTTCTACTAGTGCTAGATTGGTTTAATTCCTAGCTAAGGCAACAAAAGGCCTTTCTTTTTGGACTTTGCATGCTCTCCCCAAGTTTTCTCAAATAGTTCCAGTTTCTTTCTTTGTAAAAACATTCTATTGAGTAAAGTGTCAGTAATAAAATATATTAAATGTAGGTGTGCTTGTGTTGGTGTGTCTACTGTGATTGATTGATTACCTCTGTATGATGCTTCACCACTTACCTTATTAGCGCTGGGGTTTGTTTGAGCACCTAGTAGTAAATAAATTCAGGAATAAATATTACTGTCAACCTCTGTTCCTATGAGCCATGCTGCCTATGAGCCAATGCACAGCTTTAAATCTGAAAAACTCCTGCTTTTTAAACTTTGTCATAAATCACAATAAGCAATGATGAAGTATAAAATGTGATTAAATTAGGTTAGGTTAATGTAAAAATGTTTATAATAAATGATTACTTTTATGCTGGTAATATTTCATGGAAAAATTGTGATTTTAAACTGCATTATAAAGCTGAACATCATAAATGACAACTTGTGGTCCACTGCGGTGTTATCACAGTCCACCAGGGGGCAGCATCCCACAAGTTTTTAAAAAAATTGTGTAACTATAATAACTATTGTATTACTCCGGTGTAATTATTTTTTTTTTTAATAAAAATTGCAGGAGTTGGTGAACTTGCTGTCACCTTGCAAATGGGGTACAGAAACTGTTGAAGGGTGGTCTGTGTTACACACAGTGCTTGCAAGTCTATGGACCTTGTCCACTTTGGAGCCTCACAGTAGCATAGCCACCCGTTTCCACATAAGTGAATCTCTACTTTGCCAGAAGCTACATGAATTCTGTGCTCTTGTTGTGAAGAATCTGGCAGAACAAATCAGCTGGCCCAAATGGAAGGAGGCTGATACTTCAGTAGCTGGGTTTTTGTCCAGCGTTGGACTTTCGGGTGTTGTTTGTGTGCTCGGATCCTGTTTAATCCCCATTGATAGACCAACTGATGTGCCTGATCCAGAAATGTATCGTGACCCTGAAAACGGATACTCTGTAAATTTAATGGCTTTCTGTAACCATCAAGGTTGTTTTACCTACGTGAGCGCAGAGCACCCAGGAAGCTGGCATAACTCCAAAGTGATTTTAGAAACTGAAGTGGGAAAGGCTTTGCAGCAGGACCCATTGAAACTGCTTAATGGCAAGCATATAATCGGTGATGCCTCCTTCCCACTGTCCGAACATCTCCTCACCCCATTCCCGGACTACGGCACCCTGGTCGAGAAGAAGCTGCGGTACAACATCCGAGTGCAAGCGGCTCTTCAGGTGGTGCGAGAGGCCCTTTGTAGTCTGCGTTGCAAATTTCAGAGACTCAGATCTTTGCCTTTCAATTCGGTAGTTCAAAGCAGTTTGGTAGTAAAGACCTGTTGCATTCTCTATAACATGTATCTGGAGCCGGATCCTGATGCCTCGCTGGGATGTTTAAAGGAGCAAATAAATATTCAGCAGCCTTTTCATGAACTTCCTACAGGCCACTTGGGCAGTCTCGGTGGAATATCCAAGAGGCAGGACATTGCAGCCTCACTTGGACGAAAGCTGAAGAAATATGATAAAAGTCAGTGGTATAAAGTTTAAGATGTCTCATTTGACATTTAGGACTTTTTTGGATTAAATCAATGCAGAATAAATAAAGTCGCACAGTCTAATGTCTGATAAAAAAAGGTCTGTTATTTGCTGTGTTTTCATAAACCTCTAGACTTGCTTACACTTGAGATTATTCTGTGGCAAGGATTCTACGTTTATTCTTCTCCTTAAAATTATTAATATAAAATATATGTGGGTAGTTGGTCAGATTAATACCATTTTCTATCCTCACAGAATATTACTTTTGCACTCTTTTCATTGTGCATTATTAGATTTATGTCACTTTTTTTAAATTTGGGAAATACTTGGATTTCAAGGTTCAATGTTTGGGCTCCTGATTACATTTTAATGAACTTTTGTTCGAATATGTAGATGAATCATTAATAAATTTCTTCGCTCTTGTGGTCATATTTTAAGGAAAAACAAAGGTACATTATGCATTCATCTGTTGGTTAATTTTGTGATTTGCAAGTTTATGACAAAGAACAATGCTACTGATTATTGTTATTGTTTAATATTATTGTAATGTTATCCCTTATTCTTTTTCTGTATTATAACACTGTGAGTGGGGCATCTGTGACTACTGCCCCCCCCCCCGATTCGATTCATATTAAAAATACAATGCAGCAAATTTTACTACATAATGGTTTAATGATAGAACTGTTTATCGTTTAATATAAAAGTGTAAATGTCTGAGTACTGATGGATGACAGAAAATGCCCCCTTTTTTTACTCGTTTTTCACTTTTATTAATAAATTAATTTATGATCGAAATAAAAATATATACTTTTTCTTTATATTTAATTAATTTCTTATTTATTAAATTATTTGTAGATTGTGATCAACAAACAAGTTGACATACACAACGTTCATGTGATCTTTTTTTAACGGTCACCTTATAATAAGTGCAGACGCGACTTAGAGCCAGAGAGCGTCTGCGTACAACACGTATTCCAACAGTTCATAGCATCGTTTTTATTGGTCAGAAGTCAGTGACGTAATAAAAGTAACAATCGTTATGGAAAAAGGTCACAAATCCGAATTTTACATCACGAACTGTGTTGAGAATTTACCAGCCCGGAAAATGTCACCACACAGATTACAAACTGAAGCGATTTGACGGGCAATGAAAAGACTTTAATTCTGCAGGTTGTCAGACGGAGATTGTGGCGGCTGGCTTCGGGTTGTGTACGTGTTTGACGCGTGGTTGTTATTACACCCGTTTTCCGAAAACCACGCCCCCATGTGGTGATCTTCAGCCTGTTTGATGGCAACAGGAGTACATCTGTTCTGTGGATGATTTCCCCCCATAATATTAATTGCAGTTGATTGTTACAAAAAAAAAGAAACGTAATTTTCATGTGTTCTTGTTAATTCTTTTTGTCTTATATCCAAATAAACTTTTCTGCCAAATCTGGGCTAATCATTTTTCCAAATAGAGATCTTTAAGTCACCTGTTCCAAATATTTGCTTGCGTATTGCTACATCTGCCCCCATCACCCACTCACCCTTTATCATGCTGGTGGCTCAAAATTGCAGCAGCTTGAAGTTGTAAAAAACTGCTGTCACTCTGCTGTGTCTGATTCATTCATTCTAGTGCCACACGTACTAACACACTACAGTGCTAGGAATCATGCACCACCCAAATAACATAATACTTGCTTTCTGGCGGTTCTGTGGGGGTTTTTTCTATGCATTTTTTTTTTTTTTACAGATGCTCCATTTTTTGTGTAAATATATACAGAAGTAGAATAAAGAATTAACAATAAACTCATTCATTCATTCATTCATTATCTCCCGCTTTATCCTCTATTAGGGTCGCGGTGGGGTTCCCCATGCCCATCCAGGGGAGAACGTCTCGGGCGCTGGGCAGATAGACCCAGGACAGGGCGCCAATCCATCGCTGGGTACACACTCACACACTCAAGCACACTCTATATGGGGCAATTTAGAGAACTCAATTAACTTGATCCATGTTTTTGGACTTTGAGAGGAAACCGGAGAACCCGGAGGAAACCCACGGGGAAACTCCACCCAGATGGGGATTCGAACCGGGAATCCCTAGCGCTGAGAGGCGAATGTGCTAACCACTAAGCCACCGTGTCGCTTACAATAAACTCAGTAAAATTTTAATAAACATACAAAAAATGAAGTAAAGCAACGTAAAGTATTTATTTTGGCTTAGGACTTCACCTGATTTTTCTAATACTTGTGTGTGTGTATATATATATATACACACACACACACACACACACACATATATATATATATATACACACACACACACACACATATATATATATATATATATATATATATATATATATATATATATATATATATATATATATATATATATATATAGACAGGCAATATGCTTTGCTTTATTTTATTGTACAGCACTTTGGTTGACACTTTCTGTCTGTGGCGGGAGGGGTTCCCCATGCCCATCCGTGGGGAGAACGTTTCAGGCGCTGGGCAGATACACCCAGGACAGGGCGCCGATTTATCACTGGACACACACTCACTCACTCACACAAACACACGCTATATGGGGCAATTAGGAGCATTCAATTAACCTTGATGCATGTCTTTGGACTGTGGGAGGAAACCGGAGAACCCGGAGGAAACCCACGTGGACACGGCGAGAACATGGAAACTCCACCCAGATGAGGATTCCAACGGTGAATCCCTAGTGCTGAGAGGAGAACAAACATGTTAACCACTAAGCCACCTTGACGCATTTTATTTATATATATTGCTTTATTCTATTGTACAGCACTTTGGTTGGCACTTTCTTTTTTGTACAATTTTAAATATAGTGCGCGATCTGCAATCTGCTAGAACAAATTTAAAATTGAAGTTCTAGTGAAGGTGTTGTGGTATGTTAAAGAGGATGCATATTACAGACAGCCAGTAGCCAATCCGCGCGCAGGGGGCGTGGTTGACTAAATACGGGTTGGAAAGGCAGAGCTGCTGAGGAGTCGGATAAGCGGCGGAGGAGAAGAGGGGTCTGTGCAGCCGCTTCGAAATGGCCGGCCAGCAGTTTCAATACGACGATAGCGGCAATACCTTTTTCTACTTTCTCACGTCCTTCGTCGGTTTGATTGTCATTCCGGCCACCTACTACCTCTGGCCGCGGGATCAGAATGCAGGTGCGGATTTCAGCGGCGCGGTGACGGAGCAGCAGCAGCAGCGTTTTGTAGCTTAGCGAACGCTTTACGCTAACGACTCCGAGCTGCTTCGGCGTTCCTACTCAAAAACGACGTACATTTAAATGATTAAACGAGTTGTTTAAATGTTAAAGGTTGTTAGTCTATCACGGTAACTGGTTTCGTCGTCGGAGGCCTCCGGTTACATGTTGCCATCAAGTTTGCTAATGATAACTGGCTGCTAACTTGAGGTTTAACCAGATTAGTTACGAAATAACGAGATACGTGGTTTTATTGCGGACTAAAACTGTGTCACGTCGTCGATGTTGCGAAATTGGTACGAATACTCTGTGGAGTTAATAAAACGTTTTATTATTCTGGTGTGGAGACGGTATGTTAGGTTGTGTGTGTGGAGTTCTGGGCAGTTCTGAACAGCCCATCCTCATAACTACAGAAACCCGGTGATAAGTACAGTTTGTTAGTTTTATTGAATCCCTGTCGAAAATTCGTTACCTTTTTACAGCCAAATGGTCTAAACATACAGAATGTCTTCATGAAAGGACAGGTGAGTGACTGTAGTCACGTCTGTAGTCTGTATTCTGACGTGTCAATATGAAGGACATCGTCACAAACAGAGATGAGACTGTTAGTGTTATAGTATGATCGTTGAATCATCTGGGAAATAATTAAAATTATTGTGTAATAATTAGTGGCTTAGTGTTTAGCATGTTCTCCTCTTAGTGCTAGGAATTCCTGGTTCGAATCCCAATCTGGTTGGCGTTTTCCATGTTCTCCCCATGTCCGCGTGGGTTTCCACCGGGTTCTCCGGTTTCCTCCCGCAGTCCAAAAGCATAGATCAAGTTCAATTGAATTCTCCAAATTGCCCCATATAGAGTCAGTGTGTGTGTGATTGTGTGCCCAGCGATAGATTGGCGCCCTGTCCTGGGTGTATCTACCCAGCGCCTGAAACGTTCTCCCCTGGATGGGCATGGGGAACAACATGCAACCCTAGTACAGGATAAAGTGGGAGATAATGGGTGGATGGAATTAACTATTCCCAAAAAGTGCCAGAAATCCAAGTATTAATGGATGTTTCCTTACATTTGTTATTTATTTGTTGTAAATACAAAATAAAATGTTATTAAAAAGAACAACACAGGGTTTTTGTTGACTATTACCACAAAATATTGAGTGATTTGATCAAAATTGAAGTAAAAAATATCCGTTAATGTACTTATCATGTTAAAGAAAACAAGGACAAACAGACAAGTATGCTACAAGTGTAACTTGTAAGTGTAACAAATATTAGGTCCAGTCCGAGTTGCACGACACACTACATATTTTTCTTCTGAATCTTGTGACACTCTTACGATTAACTAATTGCAACCTTTTTAATCATGATTAATTGCAAAAATTATTCGTCTCATTCCTAATCAGTGCACAAAATATCTGGATTTGTAACGCTGACTAATGAAAAATAATACATAAACAGTAGCAGGGTGACCGATAACCATTATAGTGCTGATAAATCATGCGGTTTTCATTTCTTACCAACTGCATGTAGATCTTTTTTATCAGCCTTTTCAGTGCAGATATTGACTGGTGCTAATATTCTAATCTTGTATTAGCTAGAAAAATTCATTGGGATGTCACTAATAAATAGTATCTTCATACCGAACAGTACTCATGATATGCATGAAACGATTTAGGTTTGTCAATTATGCTGTATGTAAAGTAAAGATCAAATACAGCTTTACATTTAAAAATGTGTGTTTAGATTCAGTGCTGTTGCTTCTTTGGTTGACTGGTTTTTCTCTTGTTGCAGAACAATTACGTCTAAAGAGCTTGAGGAGAGTACATGGAAGATGTCTGTGGTACCGCCTCCGGCTCATGAAATCGCAGCAGAGCATTGTCCCAACACTAAAGTATGTGTTCGATATGCATGCATGCTGAGTACACACCAGAAACAGTACAACCCCTATGAGGTCATAAAGTATATTAATATTGCTAAAGGTTTCATTTCTTTTAATGACTAAACAAATTATGTAATAATAATGTGGGCAGCTTGTGGCAACTGGTTATGCCTGAGGGAGATGTTTGGTTTTTAACATTGAGACTGGTGCAACAGTTTTTAGAATTTTATACACAATTCCAATAATGCCATGTAGAATGTCATGGTCACTAAAGTCATTCTAATAGTTTTTTTATGTAGTTCTTGCTGTAATAGAGGCTCAGTTGTCAGCAGGTAACATCAGCATCTTCTCCCCATATTTGTGCAAGTTGCATATTTCCCAAGTTGTTTTTTTTTACCACCAACCTAAAAATGTTAATAGGTTTAGCAAACAAGATAAATTGGCCTGTTGGGGTGTGTGTGTGTGTCTAATAATAAATAAATAAAATGTGAGCGAGAGAGTGTGTGCATAAGAGAGAAAGAGAAGTCTGTAAAGGATTGTGTATGTATATGGATGGGATGGTAATTCTCTCAGTTATATAATGTGTTTTATTTTATGTCATTACAGAAAAGCAGCCCTGTTATTTGGGTGGGCAGTATTTATCTTTCTGGCCTATAAGGTGTCAAAATTAGATCGGGACTACCAGGAGTACAACCCCTATGAGGTCCTTAATCTGGATGCGGTAAGGAGCTTTTTTGATTAGAAAATGATTTCTTATGGAACACAAAGTTTGAGCACCATGTTAAGTTTAGATGTGTCTGTAGGGAGCTTCTGTGTCTGAGATCAAAAAGCAGTACAGAGTGCTATCGTTAAAATATCATCCTGACAAAGGAGGAGATGAGGCCATGTTCATGAAGATTGCTAAGGCTTACACAGCGTAAGTAATTTTACACTTTATTAGAGATTAATTGTTCTTTTTTTAAAGGACTTTGTGCTGAAAACTGGTATGAAGTGTGATTTTCTAAACTAAGCTTTGTTTATGGCTCTACAGTTTTGTACTCTACTGTATTATGTCTTCACATGTTTGTGAGGTCAAAATCCTAGCACACTCCTGTGAGAACTCAAGCATCAAATCAATTGGCTGTCTGATGGGTGGGAGTCCAAATTGTAAAGACACAGAAGAATTTTTTCGTCTACTATATCCCATGACTAAAGGCATTATTTGTTGTCTTTTTCATGCCTGTCTGATTTTTAAAGGCATTATATTCAACGTGTCTGATTTTTGTCAACGTCAGCGCTCATGAATACCCATCATTATAAGTCATGAGTTTAAAGCTCCATCAATAAAGCAATCAGCTGGTGACTATTTCATTAATTTCACACTGTGATTCAATTAAATACTTCCCCCCAATACATATGTACAATTTATTTTTTCATAATTTTCCTTATGTTTTCCTTATTCCTTTAGAATGGTGAAAATGATTGATGCACTTAAACAGTTTTTTTATTTTTATTTAGTTTAACCAATGACGAGTCTCGAAAAAACTGGGAGACCTACGGAAACCCTGATGGTCCTAGAGGTGAGCATATCAAGCATGTTTGAAATGTGTTTCTTTTACTGCTCTATACTTTCTCATCATTTATTTCTTGTCTCTTAGTCACAAGTTTCGGAATCGCTCTTCCTGCGTGGATTGTTGATCAGAAGAACTCCATGCTGGTGGGTTGCTTGTAAAAGGCTAATATTGAAGTCTAGGTGACATGAATTGAAATTCGTTGCAATCTATAGTTAGTTATAGATAGAGCAAAGCAGGTGTGAGATGCTTGTCCATTGTCTGTCATGTTATTCAGAGGGTTTTGTGTCGTGGGGGGGTTGTGTTTGCAGGTGCTGCTGGTGTATGGTTTGGCCTTTATGGTGATTCTTCCCGTGGTTGTGGTAAGTCCCTGAACGTGTTGTTTTTTTTGGATGGATCTGACTGTGCGATTTGAAAGAATTGCGTTTGTGTGTTTAGGGTACGTGGTGGTACCGTTCCATTCGCTACAGTGGTGATCAGATTCTGATAAGCACCACCCAGCTCTTCATGCACTTTATGTACAAAACTCCCACCATGAATATGAAACGTAAGTAGGAGCATTGGGCAAAAGATTTAATTAATATTTAAACTATCATTTAATATGAATAATTCATATATTGTGCAATAAATTATTAAGACTGTCATTGAGCTTAGAAAAAAGTACTTTATGTTTTCATTTCTTTTCTCACTGGCCCTGATGCTGGTCATTTTACAAAGTCTGGTGGTACAGACAGAGATGTAACAGGATGTCCTGCAGTAGGGTTTAGGTCTTGTGATCACATCACAACCATAATGTTATTTTAGCGTCACAGACTCCCTCTCCCACTGTGATGTGAGGCTGGAGAATAAGATTGGTTTTCTAAAGCATCATAATAATTCATATAAATAATCATTATTCATCTTGAATGGTAGCGCACAGGCTTATAGTCACTTGGCACTCAGCTCTTGTTTAAGCACCTGCAGTCTGGTTTGTTTATTGAAAGGCAGTGTGAGCATTGCGTTGCCATGACAATGCTACAATCCAGTATGGATCAGAATTTCTATTAACATCCATTTTTTATAGCTTTCATTTATACTTCTTATAGATGTAGTGATTTAGAAATTATCTCACAGCACAGTGGAACAGCAGATCATCATACAGCACTTTAGGTTATAGCGTAATATCACAGGGACAACACTTTTCGACGAATCCGAGGTTGGACATAACTAAACTCTACCTCTGCACCCTTTTACAGGCTTAGGGATGGTGTTGACAGCGGCATTCGAATATGATCCGCGCAGCAACAAAGAAGCCATCATAAGACCAACAGACAACATAGAAGTACCACAGGTATTACTTCTCCTAAAGCTTAGATTTCTTTGATAATATGTGCACCAGATTATATAATCTGCTTTTAGGATAACCACTACAGCAAGTAACTAGATTTAGTCATTTTAAAAATTAATATTAAAATGTTTGTGTTTGTAGCTGATCCGAGAGCTCGGCAACATCAATGTAAAGAAGAAGGAGCCTCCGTTCTGTTACCCCTACAGCCTGAAGGCTCGTGTGCTTGTGCTGTCTCACCTCGCTCGGATGGAAGTGTCTGAGAATATCGAAGAAGGTACAGATGCTCATACAAACTAGTGTCACTGTAACTGGATTAACTTACAACAGCTTTATTTAAGTGTTAGACCGTGTGACTACACAATCGTTTTCTGCCCTGAAATATCATTACTGAAAATTTGGATTATAGGCCGAAGTGCACACATTCAAGTGTAGTTTACTTAATGCAGTGCTGCTTGTTTGTCATTCAGATCAGAGGTTTGTGGTGAAGAAGTGTCCTGCGTTACTACAGGAGATGATTAATGTCGGTTGCCAGCTTACAATGATGGCCACCAGCAGAGGAGGTATATTCACTTTGCAATTCAGAAGCAACAACTCTTATTTTCTTTCATTTCGTAAAAACAGATGGTGTTTCTTGCAGGTTTCCGTGCCCCCAGACTGTCCTCTATCGAGAACTGTATGAAGCTGACTCAGATGGTAGTGCAGGGGTTAGAAGAGGCCAAATCTCCTCTATTGCAGCTGCCTCATTTTGAGGAGGAGCACCTTAGATACTGCATCTCTAAAAAGGTACAGATGCTTGGTTCTTTTTGCAGCTTAGTTTGGTCTTCTGGGTTTTAGTTTGTCTATTCATATAAAACATAAACACAAAAAATGATGCACTGAAAAAAACAAAAACAAAATGCAACCCAAGAGATACTTTCATAGCAGTTGCGAAAGACAAACCGAACACGAAACAGATGTTGTCGGTGACGGCATTCTTTCACGGCATGTCAAGTTCCAAGTCCAATTAAAATTTCTTTTGAATTTAGTTTTTGAACTCTAGAATGTTCAAATTACAAGGCACCACAAATAACAAATAAAACTAGTATCCCCCCCTCCACCTTACACTAAAAAGGCCAATTAATTAGTACCAACTCCAAGGCCAAAAAAACGAGGCATGTAAACCACTTTTGGACCCAACGAAGATATTTTTTTCACTTAACATTAAACTAAGGCTGTTAAAATGTTTCCTACAATCAGTGATGCCAAGATCTGGGAAAGCATTTTTGCATACCAAAAGCTGCTGGTGGGTCCTGAAAAAACCTGCACCTACTGAGCACCAAACTCCATCAAATTGGTTGCCATTCACCTTCAAGCTTAAAAAGTGATGTGCAATGTGTTATTGAATTATAATTTTTTTTCATCACATTTGAATTTCCTTGATAATCTAATGGTGCAGGATATTACTCCGACATTCCAGGCCTTCTGATCTATCCTGTATTTGGTGGAACAAAAATATTTTAACTGTTGATAACATTTATGTTTCTTTTCTAGTATAAAGTCCGAACTATTCAGGACTTGGTCAGTCTAAAGGAGTCTGATAGGAGGAACATGCTGAGGTTCCTGGGTGATGAGAAGTATGATGAGGTCATGGCAGTCCTCGGGAGCTTCCCACACATTACCATGGACACCAAACTACAAGGTTTGGAGCTGGAATCTCACTGGTATTCATAGGAATTCATATATGCATGAGAAACATGGAGCTGATTTAAACTTTTTATTTTATTATTATTTTTCATTCCTTTTCTCTGTCCAGTGCTGGATGATGAAGACAGTAATAACATCACAGCAGGGTCTATCGTCACAGTCACAGTAACCCTCACGAGAAAGAAGATGGCTGTAAGTAAAAAATGTGCATATTTACATCTACAGTATTTTATTTATTTATATATATATATATATGTTTCATATACTTGGGAGTCACAAATTCTACAATACATCGTTGAAGTAATTATTTAAGAGTTTAAAGGATTTTCTTTGATCCCAAGGGGAATGTGTTTAGCTATTTTAAGATCATTAATTAAATGTCACTGTGACAGATATTAAATTTTTTCTTCAATTGTTCCTACATAACTAAAAATGTTAACTATTGTTTAATGCTCTTAGCTCTTTCTGATTGTGATAAAAAATAATTTAACTTTTCAAGAACAAACAATTTAAATATTTTATTTTAATTTTGTGAAGATTGCACCTCTGTGGTAGTTACAGCTAGTATCCACAAGAGGGCAGGGCAATGTTTTATCTGTTGCCGAGAAGTTTGGGTTTTAGACTAGATAACAGGAAACAGTATTTTAACATTAAACTATAGTACTTTACCTATTTTGAATCTTAGCATTTTTTTTGAGGGGGGATAAAAATATTTACACCAATGTTGTTTTTTTAAAAAAAAAAAAAAAAAAAAAAGACGTGTGCAAAATTTCTTTAGTAAGTAAGTGGTATTGATCACATGTTCTGTGGTTGTACTAATAATTGTCTTCTGTTGCAGGAGGTGTTTGAGAAGGAGCAGGAAACTCCAGTACCTGTGGAGGATGCAACCACAGAGGAGGTAACAGTTACCAACAGTAATATTGTGAAATACTTTATATTAGCAAGTTATTAATTGTTCTTAGAATTCATATGCAATGTAGAAGGACTTTGTGTGCTTGCTAATTAGCATATTTAAATATCGCACACAAGCAGTTTGTCCTTTCCTTTGTGTTCTGCTAAGGCTGCAGTCTACTTACCTGAAATCTGGCTTTAGTTATGTCTTGTTCCGTCCATTTGTGTGCTGCCTCCTTTGCATGCATGAAACAATTTGTGCCATGTTCAGTTTGAACAATTCTTCAGGCAGCACAATATTTATTATTATTTAGAAAAGCCTTGGTGGTATAATTCAGTTTTAATTACAATAATAGGAACGAAGTCATGTGAAAAAGAAACCACACACTCTGTGAATGCCATGGTTTTATTTATTCTCTAAGACAAAGTTCAAGTTTGTGTCAGATGAACAAGCATGTTAATATTTAAAATGTAATAATAGAAAAGGCAGTAGCCTGTATAACAACTTTTTATAATATCTTGAAGCAGTCATTTTCTTATGCTTTTGGCCCACTTTTTTTTAATGCTTTTGCAACAAGGTCACAGTTTGGACTTTATTGCATTGTTGCAAAACCTTTTTTCCCCCCCTTTTTTTAGCCATTCGGTTGTAGATTTGATAACACTCTTGTGATTGTCGTTGTTTTGTGACCTGGATTCATCCAATCTTTAGCTGTTGTATAGATGGCCTTACATTTGAATGTTGAATACTTTTGGTTTACAGAGTTAATGGTCCTTTTAATGGTTTTTAATGGTTAATAGTTAATGGTGTGTGTTGTAAAAAGTAGAATATTTTGATCAAAAGGCAGCAAAAAAATTCTAATGGATTTTGTGAAAGGCCAGGTACTTATTACTGATGCCTGTAATCTTACGTTTCAGTTCTGTTTTGTTTTTGTACTTTACAGCAAGGTGACGGCACCAAGAACAAAACCAAAGTCTGGCAAAACAAAAACAAAGGAGCCAAAAAGGCAGCCAAGTCTAAAAAGAAGAAACTAACCAAGAAAAAGCCGGTCTCCCAACAGCAGGTCAAAGGCGACAAGAGCAAACAGGCCAACGGCAACGTGGCAGGAAACGTAAGTGGGTTGGGGTTCGTATGTGTGCCGGTCGAACCAGCAGAGGTCTTGTGGTATTTGCTCCTCATGCCAGTTACGTTCCTCTCACAGGACTTGGCTGTGGCGGCGAAAGAGGAAGAGGAGGAGCTCTCTGACAAGGCCAGTGACTCAGATGAAGCAGAGGTAAACAAGGACTCTCCCAGCGAGAGAGATGACGAGAGTGACAAACAGAGCGACACGGAGGCAGACGAGGTCATGGGAGACGATGAGCAGGTCTGTGGGTGTTTACCCAGTATTCTGAATGTGTTTGATCAGATGGGATGTTAAATGTATTTTTGCATTGAAGCTGCTGAGCTGGAATACAATCATTTAGCCCACAATACTTTTAAGCTGCTGACTTCATCTTAAAAAGAAATTTGTGTGTGTAAACACACCGAATGTGGGTGGTGCTGTTGTTCACTTTGCAATTCACAACCCTATTTAGCATGGAGAATTTTTGATCTTCCATACTTATATGAAAAATGTTTGTATTTGCTATGGAGGACCGGTCACAGCTCCAGGGTTTCATGCTGCTCCCCCAGTGCTCAATGATGGAAGCCGGGTGACTCCAAAAATAATATAAATGTCTTAAACAATGAGTGCCTGAATGAAGAATTTACCTAACAATTATTTATAGTCTGCACAAGGTGGCATTATGGCACAGTAGTTGGTGCTATAATACGTTGTTGGGTGTATTAAAGATGCTAAATTGTACCAATTATAGGGGGTGTACATATCTTTGCACTTTGCACCGGTTGCAAACCTGAATAAATATGTTGAAATGCATCGATTTTGTAAAATTGAACCAAGTGAAATATGCAGATCTTCCTGCTGAGGTCCCCACCAGGAACACACACTCTGCAAAACCTTTACCTCAGGATTACCCCCTCTCTTTCTGCTCTATGCTGAAATTACATTTGTTTCTAGGCATCTTATGGGTTTGTATTAAAATAACCTGGGTTAAAATCCTGTATAATAATTGCATCTGTGATGTCTGATTAATCTGATAATTTGTTTTTTAGATTAACTTGAATGTTTGTCTTGATTTGTCCACACTCAGGATAGTGAGTTTTGTTTGCCTCAATGACTTAATGATTAAAGTAGAGGACAGCCTCAGTTGTTCTACTGTCTGATATATTCTTTTGTATTCATGTGAAAGTTGTTGCTTTTTTTTGTGTGTCTGCAGGAATGGGAGGCCCTGCAGCAGAGCATCCAGCGGCGAGATCGAGCTTTGTTGGAGACCAAGTCAAAGATCACTCACCCCGTGTACAGCCTGTACTTCCCAGAGGAAAAGCAGGAGTGGTGGTGGCTCTACATCGCTGACCGCAAGGACCAGATGCTGGTCTCCATGCCCTACCATGTCTGCACTCTGAAAGATACAGAGGAGGTGAGGTGAAACGCACTCGCAGGCAAATTGTCTGTCACATATATTTATAACACATTGACTAGTCATTGTGAAATGCAATTGCCTTTCTAGTTACACAGTCACACTGTTAGGAAAATGAAATTGATTTTCATGCAGCGAGCATCATCAGTAATAGTGTGGAAAGGATGGAGACGGGCCGCATCTCCTCCACAGCCTGTTGCCAAGCAACCACCATGCTGCAGCATTCTTGTGCTTAAAGAGACAGGTCCAGGGTGGATGCAGTTCTGAGGCATAATTCACCAAATGTACTGTTTGTGTGACTAAAAAAAATCCCAACAGAACAAAAACATCCTGTAAATAAAAGATCACATTTTTTCCTTTCCAGGTCGAATTGAAATTCCCTGCACCATCCAAAACGGGGAACTATCAGTATTCAGTGGTTTTGAAGTCAGATTCCTACATGGGATTGGATCAGACCAAGACACTGAAGGTTGGTTACCTCAAGTACACTTAATATTGTTGGGAAAATGTCCACTGCTCATATTTCAGAACCACATATTCAGTTTAATGGAGTAAAGTTACCAGAAATGTTACACCTCAGATGATTAAAATACATCACAATCAATTATTGGTTGCAGCTCTAATACAGTGTTCCACCCTAATTTTGTTTACATTTCTTAAATGTCGAGTAATGGTGTATACCGTTACATAAAATAGAGAAATTTTACTCCAGCTCCACAGTTCAGTTTGTACATTTACAATTAAAATATGTCACACTTAATTTAATGCAAACCACAATGTTTTGTAAAACCATTTAAAACTAGTATGCATGTAGTAATAATGTTGTTGGCTGTCCTACAGTTGGAGGTGCACGAAGCAAAGACCATGTTGGACAACCACCCACAATGGGACATTCCCGAGACCGAGGAAGAGGAGGAGGATCAGGAGGACAGCGATGGAATCGAGGAGTCGGAAGACGACGACGAAGACAACGACTAATCCCACAGACCTGTACAAACTTGGACTCTGTTCACAAAACTCAAACATCTGCAAACAGCATCTCAAAGTTTATAATGCAACCACCGTCAAGTCATTGAAGAGGTATGGACTGTAATACCCCCTGCCTTGGTACCGAAACGAGGAGCCATCCCACGTATACTTCAGTTTTAAACCGTTCACATTACAAACTGCCGTTAAAGACGAATAAACAGACTGCTTCTCATAAATCCTCATGATTATCATTTACTAATAACCCTCTTTTATCTACTCCGTTGTGGTCGAGTTCTGGTTTTCATCTCTTAAGCCAAAAAAAAAAATGTGACTGGCCTTGAATCCACTGCAGGATGCCAGCATTGTTTACCACCCCAACCCCAACGCTGAGGGGAAGTCTTCAGAAAAGATGCCAGGGGCTATAATAGTAATCACACACCTTTTGGCTCGATCTGGAGAGGATTATGGACGCCGCTTCGACTCTGCTTATGGCACACGGCATATGCGCTTCCTCACATTAGACATTCCACAACCAGGATTGTAATTCTAGCTTCATTCTGTGTCTCAGTTCGAATAGTAACCTGTGTAATTCCCAGGCTTTTATTTTCCATGTGTTTCAGAGCGACCGCTTCATCTCGAGAGGTTGATAGTGGCGAAAGCAAAATCCAACATTACTGAGCAGCTCAATTAGTAATGTTAATTTCAGCACACACGCCACAGTGAGGTTGGGTTGGGCAATCAGTGGGATTGATTGCAGAGTTAATCGGGCACTTTAAACAAGTGGTAGGATGTGTATTAACTTTGTGTTATATAAATAAAGCATTTTTCTTAGTAGTTCTGAAGGAACATTCCACCTTATTTGCATTAGACTCTCTAAGCTGTTTTTATAAGCAACTAGACACCCCCGTAATCTGTCTGAGTCTAAGCATTAAGTTAAATTTAGCCTCACTTGGGAATGTTTATCTTTATGCAAACCTTGTGAAGAATTTCTATTCTTTTGCTGCATTTAACTCACAAAAAATCTGGAAGAAAACTGGAAATCGATTGTAAAATATGGACACAACGTTAATATTAAGATGAGCACTGAGGTCGAAGCACTAGGCAACATGTGCAAACAAATCAGCAAAAGTAGAAGCATTAAAATTACGACGGACCTGTGTGGTTCTGGGACGATCAAGGGAGGTGGAGAAGGAATTGTAGTGTAGGTGAGAAGTACGTGAGCCGGTGACGATGAGGTCAAGGTGTTGGGGGGGGGGGGGGTGTAGTTGGTGCAGGTCCAGGCTCAAGCTAAGATAAAGAAAGAAAAAGTTGTTACAGCGGTTGCCTTATCTTTGTCCTTGCTCGGTAAGCCTTGACTCTCAAGGGCCAGACATGAGAGGGCTGAATACGAGGGCTGTCGTTAATGTGGTACACCTTTAGTACACCGATTGGCACTCTTTACAGGACCAATTAAACATTGCTTCAATGAGGGCCTGTATTATGCAAAGTAATCAACTAGCAATATGATTAATGTGGGGTTAATATTTTGTGTTTTTCTATTTAACTACCATTTTGTCAACGTATTGGTTTTCCACTTACCATACAGATGGACTTTGTAGTTCTACAGTTCCATTCTGTCCAACTATTTCTCTACATATTTTCAGTCCCCTTTACTCTGTTATCTGATGATCAGGACCCCCACAGATGGTTATTATTAGGATGGTGGATGATGGTATGAGTGGATCAGACACTACTATGTTCTGATGGGTTGTACTGTTCTCTGTCCAACCTGATCCACTTGGACCAGCACAACACACACTAACCAACCACCACCTCAGTATCACAGCATTACTGAGAATCATGCACCACCCTAATACATCCTCTGTGAGTGTCCTGATCATCAGGGAACATACTAAAGCAGACTAATTAAATATGTAGGAAAACGGATACAAATTCCATCTATATAATCAGTGAAAAAAAAAAAAAAGAGTTTAGAACTGAGGAGGTTTACCTAATAAAATAGCAGTAGTGTGCATTTATATATATCAGGACCCCCATAGACAGGTATTTTTAAGGTGGTGTATGATGGTATGAGTGGATCAGACACCTGTATTTTCTGATCTGTTGT
>JAFMOC010000009.1:1562500-1572500 GCA_019802505.1 Corydoras sp. C115 | reverse complement strand
GACGTCTCCCATCCAACCTGATGGAGCTTCAAAGGTACTGCAAAGAAGAATGGGCAAAACTACCTAAGGATAGGTGTGCTAAGCTTGTGGCATCATATTCAAAAAGACTTGAGGCTGTAGTTGCTGCCAAAGGTGGTTCTACAAAGTATTAAGCAAAGGCTGTGAATACTTATGTAAAGATTATTTCTTTGTTTTTTAATTTTAATAAATTTTCAAAACTCTCAAGAAAACGTTTTTCACATGGTCATAATGGGGTATTTTGTGTAGAATTTTGAGGAAAGAGATTAATTTAATACAATTTGAAATAAGGCTGTAACGTAACAAAATGTGGAAAAAGTGAAGCGCTGTGAATACTTTCCGGATGCACTGTACATACATACACACATACATACATAGACAGACAGACAGACATACATATATATGTAATATGTATATACAGTGGTGTGAAAAAGTGTTTGCCCCCTTCCTCATTTTCTGTTTTTTTGCATGTTTGTCACACTTAAGTGTTTCAGAACATCAAACCATCCATCCATCAAACCAATTTAAACAATAGTCAAGGACAACACAAGTAAACACAAAATTCAATTTGTAAATGAAGGTGTTTATTATTAAAGGAGAAAAAAAATCCAAACCATCATGGCCCTGTGTGAAAAAGTGATTGCCCCCTTGTTAAAACATACTATAACTGTGGTTTTTAACACCTGAGTTCAATTTCTCTAGCCGCACCCAGGCCTGATTATTGCCACACCTGTTCTCAATCAAGACATCACTTAAATAGGAGCTGCCTGACACAGTAAAGTCCACCAAAAGATCCTTAAAAGCTACACATCATGCCGAGATCCAAAGAAATTCAGGAACAATTGAGAAATAAAGTAATTGAGATCTATCAGTCTGGAAAGGGTTATAAAGCCATGTCCAAAGCTTTGGGAATCCAGCGAACCACAGTGAGAGCCATAATCCACAAATGGCGAAGACATGGAACAGTGGTGAACCTTCCCAGGAGTGGCTGGCCGCCCAAAATTACCCCAAGAGCACAGCGACGACTCCAAGAGGTCACAAAAGACCCCACAACAACGTCCAAAGAACTGCAGGCCTCACTTGCCTCAGTTAAGGTCAGCGTTCATGCCTCCACCATCAGAAAAAG
Organism: Corydoras sp. C115; assembly: GCA_019802505.1. NCBI lineage: Eukaryota > Metazoa > Chordata > Actinopteri > Siluriformes > Callichthyidae > Corydoras > Corydoras sp. C115. Next base: position 1,571,356 of record JAFMOC010000009.1, on the reverse strand, counting down.
ACTGGGCAAAAATGGCCTGCATGGCAGAGTTCCAAGAAGAAAACCACTGCTGAGCAAAAAGAACATTAAAGCTCGTCTCAATTTTTCCAAAACACATCTTGATGATCCCCAACACTTTTGGGAAAACATTCTGTGGACAGATGAGACAAAAGTGGAACTCTTTGGAAGGTGTGTGTCCCATTACATCTGGCATAAAAGGAACACTGCATTTCAGAAAAAGAACATTATACCAACAGTAAAATATGGTGGTGGTAGTGTGATGGTCTGGGGCTGTTTTGCTGCGGCAGGACCTGGAAGACTTGCTGTGATAAATGGAACTATGAATTCTGCTGTCTACCAAAAGATCCTGAAGGAGAATGTCCGACCATTTGTTCGTGAACTCAAGCTGAAACGAACAAGTCCACCTCGGAATGGCTGAAGAAAAACAAAATGAAGACTTTGGAGTGGCCTAGCCAAAGTCCTGACCTGAATCCTATTGAGATGTTGTGGTATGACCTTAAAAAGGCCGTTCATGCTCGAAAACCCTCTAATGTAACTGAATTAGAACAATTCTGCAAAGATGAGTGGGCCAAAATTCCTCCAGAACGCTGTAAAAGACTCATTGCAAGTTATCGCAAATGCTTGTTTGCAGTTGTTGCTGCTAAGGGTGGCCCAACCAGTTATTAGGTTTAGGGGGGCAATCACTTTTTCACACAGGGCCATGATGGGTTGGATTTTTTTCTCCTTTAATAATAAACACCTTCATTTACAAATTGCATTTTGTGTTTACTTGTGTTGTCCTTGACTATTGTTTAAATTGGTTTGATGTTCCGAAACACTTAAGTGTGACAAACATGCAAAAAAACAGGAAATGAGGAAGGGGGCAAACACTTTTTCACACCACTGTATGTAAGTATATGTGTAATGTGTGTGTGTGTGTATGTATGTATGTATGCATGTGTGTATTTATGTGTGTGTATAAATAAATATATATATGCATACATACACACACATACATACATAAATACACATACATATATGTATGCGTACAGACAGACAGACACACATACACACACATACACACACACACACACCGTCATGGCCAAAAGTTTTGAGAATGATACAAATATTACTTTTTTACAAAGTCTACTGCTTCAGTTTTTAAAATGGCAATTTGCATATACTCCAGAATGTTATAATATTTGCAATATCAATATTTGCCTAGAAAATTAACTTTATCCCCCAAAACACATTTCAACTTCATTGCAGCCCTGCCTTAAAAGGACCAGCTAACATCATGCTCCATTAACACAGGTGTGGGTGTTGATGAGGACAGGGCTGGAGATCAATCTGTCATGATTAAGTAAGAATGACACCACTGGACACTTTAAAAGGAGGCTGGTGCTTGGCATCATTGTTTCTCTTCTGCTAACCATGGTTATCTCTAAAGAAACATGTGCAGTCATCATTGCACTGCACAAAAATGGAGTCAGCACACACCTGTCACCAATTAAAGTGCCTCTGATCAACCCCAAATAAAGTTCAGCTGTTCTAGTAGGCTTGTCCTGACATTTTTGTAGCCACATCTTCCAGCACAAGCCATGGTCCACAAAGAACTGCCAGAGCATCAGAGGGATCTCATTATTGAAAGATATCAGTCAGGTGAAGGCTTGTCATTATCAAGTGGAGAAAACATGGCACAACAGTGACATTACCAAGAACAGGACGTCCGTCCAAAATAGATAAGACAAGAAGAAAACTGGTCAGGGAGGCTGCCAAGAGGCCAACAGCAACACTGAAGGAGATGCAAGAATTTCTGGCAAGTACTGGCTGTGCAGTACATGTGACAACAATCTCCCGTCTTCCTCATATGTCTGGGCTATGGGGTAGGGTGGCAAGACGGAAGCCTTATCTTTCAAAGAAAAACATCCAAGCCCGGCTTAATTTTGCAAAAAGACATCTGAAATCTCCCAAACGCATGTGGGAAAATGTGTTATGGTCTGATGAAACCAAGGTTGAACTTTTTGGACATAATTCCAAAAGGTATATTTGGCGCAAAAACAACACTGCTCATCACCAAAAGAACACCATACCTACAGTGAAGCATGGTGATGGCAGCATCATGCTTTGGGGCTGTTTTTCTTCAGCTGGAACTGGGGCCTTAGTCAGGGTGGACGGAATTATGAACAGTTCCAAATACCAGTCAGTGTTGGCACAAAACCTTCGGCCTTCTGTTAGAAAGCTGAAGATGAAGAGGAACTTCATCTTTCAGCACAACAATGACCCAAAGCACACATCTAAATTAACAAAAGAATGGCTTCACCGGAATAAGATTAAGGCTTTGGAATGGCCCAGCCAGAGTCCAGACCTGAATCCCATCGAACATCTCTGGGGTGATCTGAAGAGGGCTGTGCACAGGAGATGTCCTCGCAATCTGTCAGATTTGGAGCGGTTTTGCAAAGAAGAGTGGGCAAATATTGCCACATCAATATGTGCTACACTGATAGGCTCCTACCCAAAAAGACTGAGTGCTGTAATAAAAGCCAAAGGTGCTGCAACAAAGTATTAGTTTAAGGGTGTGCACACTTATGCAACCAGGTTATTTTAAATTTTTTATTTTATATTTTTCCGCTGTAAAGGTTTCTGTTTGTTTTTCAATTGCATTGTACAGGTTATAGATCACATTAAATGTGAAATTATTTGTCTTGCTGTCATTATTTGTCTTGCTGTCATTTGAACAGGGGTGTGTAGACTTTTTATATCCACTGTATGTATATGTATGTATTTGTATGTATGTATGTGGTATATATGTATGTATGCATGCATGTGTGTGTATGTATATATGTGTGTGTATATGTATATATATATATATATATATATATATATATATATATATATATATATATATATATATATATATATATATATATATATACATATACATATATATATATATACATACAAACACACACACACACACGTATATGTACAGTATATATACACAGTATATATATATATATATATATATATATATATATATATATATATATATATATATATATATATACTATATATACACACACACAAACATACGTGTGTGTGTGTTTTTACATATGTATGTGTTTGTACTATTCTATAAATGCAATTCTCTAATACCCTTTTAAATTCTTTAAAGCACCACATATTTTTTGTCTTCCACACGTTATTTTGCTTCTGCAATAAGACAGCAGCACTTTTCCTTATTCGCTAATGATGGATGCCTCAGAGGAACCGCACCCCACTCTGGCCACAACCGAGATTAAAAATATGATCAAATATACATGAATGTTAATAAAACGGCGCCATGCTAAAAGGATTCTGGAGAAGGCAAGGATGGTGTGTATTAGAAATGCAGATTGTGCAGCAATTATTCTGGTCCACCTCGAAACGAACACATGCCACACAGGCTTATTGGTATTAACATTTTTTGGTAGTACATTTTTTCAGATGGAACACTATTTATTTAGTCTTCGTTCTTATCCAACATACTCTTATGCAATGATGAAATCATTCCTAAAAAATTCAATAAAGAAATGATTGATTGGCACCCTGTCCTGAGTGTATCCCCTGGATGGAAATGGGAACCCCCCTCGCCCACTGAACTTTTGCGAATACAGGTTTAGAGAATTGTAAAGCTGCTTTCAGATTATGCACTATTGTTATATAAAACCACAATAGAAATAAATAGACCTAGAGTTTGAATAGTTACTTTATATGAATTAGAGTTCACTACAAATTAGACTGTTACAATACAAAAAGCCTCGGCATTTCACATGAAGAGGTGAAGAGGAAAGACAGAAGAGAAAGAACTTTGTTCCCTTTTTATTTAATCAGAAACCAGAGTTCTAGCCAACAGGCCAAACTGTTTAGAACTTACTCCACAATAGGTCCTTTGTGGGCCACGGTTTCCTAATTTGCATGCAATTTCTGAATCCGTCGGTCATTCACGTAAAAGCATTGTTCCATTAGAGACTGGCACACGACTTTCATCGGCACCGTCTTCTGTGCATTTTTGTCGCCGAGAGCCAAATGAATGATTAGTTTTGTGAAATGGTTCATTAACAGGTTAGGAGATAATGGAGGTGAAGAGCCAGACGACTCGGGTGAATTCCATAGACTGTCTAACTGTTCCTTTCTCAGAGGCATGGCAATGAATGCCCATCTATGAGTCCCTTATTTGAACAGATATGAGGAATTAAACTTTAAGGATGAGACACAACATGCATTAAATGAGTAAAAGTATGTGGAGAGAGTATGTATCTAATCATCATAGTGGCTGTACTCATTGCAGGGCTATAAACAGTTTAGTTATACAAGTTTCTGCCTTGATATATATATATATATATATATATATATATATATATATATATATATATATATATATATATATATATATATATATATATAATAATATATATATATATATATATATATATAATAAAAAAAAAACCATCAGGGAACTAAGAAAATAAATAAATAGATAGACTAAATGGACTAAATAGATGGACTAAATGTAATCATAAAACTACCTATGGTAAGAAAATAGACAATGGCGCAATAAGGGGGTCGTGACCAAAGTTTTGATCAAGTCCAGAAAATGGTGGTATGTGTTAATTAAATCAAAGGAATATATATTCATTAGCTGCCCAGCGATGGATTGGCGCCCTGTCCTGGGTGTATCTGTCCAGCGCCCGAGACGTTCTCCCCTGGATGGGCATGGGGAACCCCACCGCCACCCTAATAGAGGATAAAGCGGATGATAATGAATGAATGAATATTCAGTAGCATGCCCAGCGATAGATTGGCGCCCTGTCCTGGGTGTATCTGCCCGAAACGTTCTTCCCTGGATGGGCATGGGGAACCCCCCGCGACCCTAATATAGGATAAAGCGGAAGATAATGGATGGATGTATGGATGGATATTCAGTAGCAATATAATATCAGAACTTTTATTATTAAGAAGTGTCGGATATTACTCTTAAATATTTACAACTGATGACAATTGTAAGTTGACAATCGTAAGACAAATGTAGTTAATATAGTTTTTGTTTCATAAGTGGTTTAAACTTTTAATACAAAAAGGATATTACATTTGATACGATTCATATTTCTCCACACCTAAATCAGCATCCATTAAGTATGCAAGACCAACATTTAATATAAGTTATAGTGATGCAGAGAAGAGCATGACTGAAGAGTCAAATGTAGCGCAGTGTAACTGTCTTAATCAAATAATATATTTAAAATTTGCTCTTGTGGTCTAAGGAAAGCCGATCCTTTTAATTTATGACTTATTTAAAAGGTTAAACCAACAGACAACTAGTCTTGCCCGGCCTATATTAATCATTTTAACCATTTGTTTTTTTTTTTATTAATACTGTATATCCGAGTTATCCAAGGACTTTGTACAAGCAGTGCTGCTTTTGATCAGTTGAGAATATAAAACTGCCAGGATTTAAAATATAACCATTCTAGATTTTGACCACCAAACATATTTATGAGCTGTCTCTGGAACTTTCTAATTAAATAAGAATGAATCAATGGCTTGCTGAGCAGTTTAAAATATGGTCTTGATTTTTCTTTCTTTTTTTTTTACCAGTGTAATGTTTGGGCTGGACCGCCTGTTACTGAGGGAATGAGACTGCGTGGCAGAGACCTAGAGGATTCTGACGGCTCCTGGATATCTAGCGTGCTGGGCGTGCAGAGTGTCAGGCTCCGCCTTCGACTGGACCGACGGAACGACAGTGGGCGAGGCCTTTGGCAACTAGTTGACCTGAACGGAGAGGCAGTACAGAGTGGGCAAGGCTTATGGGATAGGACACCGCCCACCTGTTCCCAGAGTAAGAACAGTGTTATTATATCATCACAGTTCAGTGAACTGCAAGCTTATAGATGTTTTTTTCCTGCATCGGAGCAGTTTTCCTATGACCTAAAACCACATTGTGTAAAAACACTAACGGCCTCTACAAGTAGCAAGGACAGTTAAATTGAGTAATATATGAATAAACAAATAATTGTTTAGAGAGATTTGCAGTGAAATCTATTGCATATTAAATACACTATAGGAACAAAATCGTTTCTTATTATTAAATTGAGCTGTTTCGTTCTGTCCCATTGGCATAAATCAAGCACTCAGCCATGCATTTTTAACTGTATGCTTTCGGAACTGTTCTGTTCCAGCATGTCTTTGCCCCAGTGCACAAAACAAGGCATGCATGAAGTCATGGTTGGGTGAGGTTGCTATGGATGAACTTGACTGGCTCACACAGAGCCTCAAATTTATTAAACTAGAACAGAGAAAGACAGAGTCAGACTCTCTCATCCAACATCATAAATGTTGCACTTATCCTTAATCCTAAAAACACACTTCAAAATCCAGAAGAGTGGGAACTGTTTTGATAGCTGGCTGCAAGGGGACCCCACCCCTGCAATATATATATATTGTGCTTTCGTCTTAAAAAGGGCTCTTAAAAAGGGTGCTTTCGTCTTAAAAAGGGTTAAATTGTCATTTAACATTTTTTCTCTAGTTTTTTTTTGTTACAGTTGCTACAGAAAATAAGCAGTTTTTGCAGCATAACCTTGTGATGTGTAAATTTCCACCACTTATACTGCTCTAATAATTCATTGTTGTTCATGAAGCTGGAGCAGTTTCAAATTCCTTGCTGCTAGACCTGGAATTAATGCAAATGAATGATCATCTCAATGACAGATTACTGACTGTTGAGTGCAGGAACATATGCCATTTAACACTCCAGTCCTACAGAATACAGTGAGGGGGAAATAATTGGGAAGAAATGATGACATATAAAACCAGCCTGACCGGTGAAGCTGAGACAGTAACCTAGATATAGGAGATAACGGACTGGCAGAAAAATACACATTCTGTCATAATAATGGATAACGGAGGGTAAATTGAGGGGTGAGTGCTTCACTTCATTTAACACAGCTTTGGAAGTGAGAGGGTTATTGAGCTTTGAAAAGGTGCCGATTAACATGTGCCATCCATAATTACGCCTGAGAGAGAGAGGGAGAGAGAGAGAATTGGAGAGAGCAAGACAAAAAACGCAGGGTGTTTCATTCTATTCTTTTTAATTGTCTGGATTCTACAAATATAGTACACTAACTACACACACCTGAATACTTTGCAGGTCTTTTTTTTCTTCACCTGTCACATGGTTTTATTGCGGCATCAGATTTTCTCTGCTGTTGCCATGACAACTCTTAGGCTAGTAAATAAGTTCCCACTGATGTTTGTGTCGGATTATGCATTTATTAGAATAATTTTTTGTCTGCCTCCCTGCTTGCATTTGCTGGAATGTAGGCTTTCACAAAAAAATGACAATCTCTATAAACTGTTGTTGGGCTGGAAATGATTGTGTCTAGTGGTGTGTTTCGAAAGTATATTGCGGTTAATAGAATTTGGTTAATAAACTGTGCATCTTAGCCTTGGCCCTGCTATCATCTATCATTTTGTAATATTAGTATCACTCAAACACAAAAGCACCAATGATAATTATAGTTACTTTAATTAGATTTCTGATTTGGCCATATATATATATATATATATATATATAACCCAGAGAAAGCCATGCAAACTGAGAGACAATATGGAGTTAGCTAAATTAGGCTCATGATCTAACAGAAGATTAACTTTAATGCTATTAAAACGGGTCTTTAAATAAGATGCAGCTATGTTTTTGTTAAAACAATTTTAACGGATGGTATTTATATACATATATTTATAAGTTAATAATAATAAATGTTTTGCATGAAGCCTTACTTTTAATGGAAAACCACAATATCAAACACCACGATGTGTGGACGATGGACAGAAAAAGAAAAGAAGCTCACATTTATTATATCTATAACAGGAAATCATTTTAAAACCAGTTCCTTTTAAACGACCAAACAATACTGCACAAGGTTCAGAAAGATTCCCCAAACTAGTGGCAGGCCTGGACTATAGAGACAACTCTGACAGAATGACTGCACTTACAAAAGCAAATGTATCCAAGCATGAACTCAAGGCCCTGATATTCTTCAGCTTGTTAAAGCTGCACTCATTTTATGTTTTCCCCTTTACTGCTTGTGTTGTGTAATCTGACATAAAACCAGACCCGGAGACGAAGGTTTGATTTCAGGTCGTGACGTGAACCAAGGCAATATTTCCAAAGGGTACCATGGTTTTCATCAGGCACTTAAACTAATAAAAAGGCTGCAGCATGCTATAGGTCTTTCTCCTTTCTGTCATTTCCAAACACCCAGTAGCTGTCTGGGCCGATCCGCCCGTCTCTTATCAGGGTTAATGGAATTGAAATGACTGAGCTGCAGCTGAAGATGAATCTATGTGTTTAATTATGCTGTGATTTATTGGCTCCCATTTCTCAGCCATATGGCATCGGAAAATGAAAAATGAAACTGCCATGGTCAGCTGGATCGCAGACTGGCACAGCAGCCCTGACCCCCTCTCTATTACACATACTTTCACACACACACGCCTAGTGAGTTAAAGCTAGAAATTGCATGAAGATGCCATATTCTAATAGATTATATGGACAAGGGACATGTTAATCATTAAATGTAGGTGTTGAATGTTGGTTCTACTGTCACAGGTGTGTAAATTTAAGCATTAAGCCATGTATTGTTTACAATTTTTTAGTAACTTTGTGGACACATTTGTGGAAAGGCCCTTTTCTCCTCCAGCACAACTGTGACTTAGTAAACAAAACAAGTTCTATAAAGGCATGCTTGGGTGGGTTTAATATGAATAACATGACTGGCCTGCAAAGACCACTGAATTCAACCCCATTAAAGACCTTTGAGATAAATTAGAACATAG